>PVKS010005876.1:0-82143 GCA_004027875.1 Aplodontia rufa
TTTTTTTATTCTTTTATTTTTGAACAACCATACAAGTTTTTAACAAAATAATATAAAATGTGTATAGATTCTGGATATTACAATTACCCCCAGGAGTACCCCCCCAATTACCCACCCTTATCCCTCCCTTCCCCTTCCCCCCATATCTCTAAAAAAGGATTATGTTGTATAGCATTACATCTTATCTGGATTTAACATATGATAATAGACCAACTTTCTCATTGGCCAGGGACTAGTCCCAACTTCCACAGATGAGTGGAGACAATCAACCATTAGTTCTCTGGGTTAAACTGTTTTTACTCAGCATGATCTCTTCCATAGCCATCCATTTACCTTCAAAGGCTGCAATATCATTGTTTCTAATTGCTGGGTAAAATTCCATGGTATAAATGTACCACAGTTTTTGGATCCATTCATCCAGTGAGGGACATCTGGGTTGTTTCCATAGCCTAGCAATAGTAAATTGTGCTGCTATGAACATAGATATTGCTGTGTCACTATAATGTGCTGATTCTAAATTCCCTGGAAAGATACCCAGGAGTGGAATAGCAGGGTCGTATGGTGGGCTCATCCCTAGTTTTTTAAGGATTCTCCACACTGTTGTTAAAGCATTTTTGAGAATACAGTATATCACCATGCGTTATAGTCACCTTGTTGTATAATAAATCTCTTGAATTTATCCCTTCTGTCTGATTTTATATCCTTTAGTCAACCTCTCCCCAAAACTCACCCAAAATGTCCCATTCTTTGGCAACCAGCATTCCACTCTCCATTTCTATAAGATCAACTTTTTTAGATCCTACATCTCAGTGAGATTCAGGAGTACTTGCCTATCTGTGCCTGGTTTATTTCATATAGCATAGCTATCTCCAGTTTCATCACACATAACAGAATCTCATTTTTATGGCTGAATAGTATTCCATCATAACTCTTCTTTTAAATCATTTGCTGATACTTGATTCTCCCTTGTTAGTTGAAAATTCATTTTGGGGTGTATATATACCATATTTTCTTTTTGTATTTTTGGTGCTCTGGCATCTGAGACCTTGTTAATATGGAACAGACTACTTTTCACAGATTGACTAACTCCTAGAGACAGGAAACAGATTGCCAGAGCATACCTTTGACATGAAAAACAATCAGTCTCAACCTCATTCCCCCATCCACCCGCTATGATCAGGCCCCTGCATTCAAGCACTAAATCACCACGAAGCCCTGTAGCAAACAGCTCCATACTGTCCCATAGCCCAGGGGTCACTGAAAGCATTCACACTCTCCTATGTTGAACTTGCTTAGCTTGCAGACCCGCTGCTTTATTCTTTTTTTTTTCAATTTTTATTAAAGAGTTGAGTTTCCTTATAATCATAAATACATATGAAGTGATAATATGATATGCATTTGGTCATAAACCACGTTTCCTCCACATTGTCCACTCCCCCATCTATTGATTCTTCTATATTGCATCCCTATAAGAGATATGAATGTCTATATATATATGATTGCAAATTTTCCAGAGTTAAATGATTGCACAAGTATCGTTTGATTTCTCAGGGAGATAAAGAGTATGCTACATTGTTGATTATCTCCCTAGATCCCTACTTAACCTCCCTACCTCTCCCGTCTGCCCCCACCTACTTCTTTCCCTTCCTCACTCCTCCATCTACATGTCTATAGTTCCCCTAGATTATGTGTTGCTATGTCTTTCTTTGGTCTAATACCTGAGTTTGACTATCTTTTCCCCAAGCCTGGATTTAGCTCTAACCAGCCTCTACAAATGAGGGAAAATATTGGGCACTTGACTTGGTTTGGTTAACTTTGCTGAGCATGACTTCTTCCATTGCCATCCATTTACCTTCTAAGGCTGCAATATTGTTGTTTCTAATTGCTGAGTGAAACTGCACCACAGTGTTTGGATCCATTCATCCAGTGAGTGCCATCAGGGTTGATTCCGTAATTTAGCCATTGTAAATTGAGCTGCTATGAAAATTAACTATGATGTGCGGCTATAACGTGCTGCTTTAACTCCTCCAGGAAAATACCCAGAAGATGGATAGCTGGATCGTATGGTGATTCCATCCCTAATTTTTTGAGGAGCCTCCATGCTGCTCTCTAGAGTGGCTGTACAAGTCTGTAGCTCCACTCACAGTGTGCTAGTGTTCCCATCTTCCCACAACCCCTCCAGCACTTGTTATTGTTTGTATTCTTCATTGTTGCCAGTCTGACTGGAGTGAGGTGAAATCTTAATGTAGTTAAGATTAAATTAGTTAAATGTAGTTAAGTAAATCTTAATGTAGTTAAGAAAGGGTGGCATGTGCCACCCTTTCGAGATTCCTGTGCTTGGTGGAGGGCACACAGTGCCAAGCACACTGGACAAGCTGGAAGGGTTTGATGATTGCTTTGTTGCCCATGCTTCTGACTGTGACATGGTACTGTCTGTCTATTGATATTCTACAGCTCAGCTGTTAATCATCTCTTGCATGCTCTGTGATAACAGGATCAGGTCTGGTGAATTCTTCTCCTGCACTAGTGAACATATTAAGCCTTGTAGTAGAGGGCACTGATAAGGCCTGAGTGGAAAGGAGTCTGTTCTGGGTTCTGGTGTGGTTCTCTTGCCAGACTCCAGCAGGAAGAGCATTTCCTCCATGATATTTCCTACGTACTTGCTACCAAGCTTTGCTGACAAATGGCTTATTGTATTAGTCTAATTGAGCTGCGTAACAAAATACCATAGCCTGCATGACTTAGACCACAGTCATTTCACCCAGGTTGGCAGGCGTGGAAGTCCAGGGGTAAGGTCCAGTCAATTCCCAGCTCCTTCTGGGTTTTCAGAAGGCCACCTTCTCTAAGTCCTCATAGAAAATGACTCTGGTCTCTCTTTTTGTGTAAGGAATCGATTTCATCATGGGAGATCAACCATCATGTTGTCATCTGAACCTAATTACTTCTGAACACCACAAGGTGCCAGGGGTGCCTTCTGTCACCGTCTTCTCACAGAGATGTTCTGGTGTAAAGGTAAAGGAGACAACTAAAGGTCATCTAGGTCATTGCCTACAATCCAGGCCCAACAGTCAAATAATTCAACAATTTTTTGAAAACGTAGTTTCTCAAATAGCAACTCTAGAAAGAAGTGGTCTAATTTCTCAGCTAACAGTTATAAATCCCAGTCCTATTGCTATATCTATTATGCCCATTAAAAACTATCTTCAGTTTCCAAACCAACATTTATGTGGTATAATAGAGTCAAACTTAATTTTTCTATCTGTAATGTTTCTCCATTGATGATTATCTTTCAAAATTCAATCTGATAGCTTAATTACAGGAAATTACATTTTAAAATCCAGCATTAGCATTTAAAAATAGTGAAGAACTAGGGGTTGGGGATTTAGTTCAGCGGCAGAGCGCTTGCCTAGCACGTGCAAGGCCCCAAGTTTGATCCTCAGCCCTGCAAAAAAAAATTTAAAAAGAGTGAAGAACTAATTTGGCAGCAAAACTAGAAAACAAGGGAAGATTAAATGAGTGAAGGAAAAATTTATACGAAATCCTAGGTTAATTCTGTAGAATTTACTTCTGTGAAGATGAAATTAATTAGTGATCAACGACACTATCCAAGTCTATATTTCATGTGTATATATGTGTGCTGGTAGAGTTGTATTTGGCAGACTTACAGCTGGAAAGTGTTACACACACACACACACTGCCAAATCCTTTCTCAATTCCACTTCATAATTGCTATGAGCATTGGACAGATTTTTAAAATCCCTTCAGACTTCACTTTTCTTATTAACAGAATGGATCTAATAAAACAATCTCACAGACACATGTGGGTGTAGGTACAATGCCTGTGCACACTAGAGAGCCTCAAGAACTGACCCTCATGGCCCTGTCTCAAGCTTGATGTCAGGTTGATGGCGTGCTCAGCATGACTGAGGCAAAGATGTGGGCTCGAGGAACGAGTCCAACAGCAGCACCCTCCATCTCCTGGTGATGGGAGGGACATGGGGGTAACTCAGGACCAAAGGCTACAAATCGAAGCTGATAGACCACCTCTGGTGTCTGAGGACATCAAGAGGGCATGAGAAGTGACCACTCACTGAAAAGCAAGCCAAAATGGTAGCTATCAACACCAAAGTGAAGGAGAGCTACGAGAGAGACCCTTATGTCCCAGTAGCTGAGCTGTGACTAGAAAACAAGATGGAGAAATACAAGTAGACCTTTAAAAAAAAACAATAACAACAACAAAGAAAGAGCTAAAATTCCAGTCTTCTGCATGGTGCACAACAACGTGATTGAGGTCCCCACCTAGCCGAACCCTCCACCCATTTCTCCTTCCACGGCCACTCTTTCAGCTGATTTGTGTGGCGGTTACCATCACATCCCTAAAAGTGGAGATTACCTTTGTAAGGAGAGACATAGCCAGTGAATCCAGGGACCCAGGGTCTCCTGCCCAGTAAGCAGCGGCTCCATGTGCTTGGTCATTTTACTGCTACAGGAAGAAAACTTCAAGAGCCACACCTCTCCTGTGGGCCAAGACCAGAGTGCCACCCAAGGAGTCTTTGCCCTGAGTCAGCAGCATGGGCTCCCTCCAGGCCATACCTCCCTGTGCAGGCAGGGAGAGAAAAGGAAGGCAGAGAAGGAAAGAGAGAGTTGAAGAGCCTGAACTTTCAGAAAGTCAATAAATGCCCTTTCATAAGGAAAACACCGTGGTACCCTGCAGCATTTCAAGTATATCAGAGCTTAATTGCTATCACTTAACATGCTAATGTTAATTTATCCACACTGCGACCAACACTATATGGAAACTAAATTATTTTTATCCCAATTCTACACATGAGAAAGCTGAGACTGGAGAGGGATTTTGCAATTTGCAGAGATTACACAATTTGTAAGTGAAGAGCCCTTCTAGCCCCTGCTGCCCCGCTCTGAGATCCCTGCTCTTTATCACTAATCCTAAACCAGCTCCATGGACAACTGTGCTGGGTCCGTGTCTCCTATGAGACACTGATGGGAGAAACTGTAGGCACGGAAAGATAGGCCGGAACTCCGTGCCAGCGTGTGTTTGTGTCTGTGGTCCCGTTAAGAGGGGCAGATGAGGAGCTGGTTGGTATCAGATGTGCATTGGTGTTGCCACAGTGCCCCAGCCTATCCTGGACCCAGCTGTTTATAAACTGCCGATTCTGTCTCACATAAGACTCCTCCTAAGCCTGCTTCCAGCTCCCCAGAATGACGACCTCCTGCAGAACAAGCAGGAAAGAAGTGGTATCAGACTCAGGGCTGGAAATGCGCTTATTTTTGGCCCAAAGGTAGAAAACTAGATGAAAGGGGCTGCACAGTAAGATGATGTTCTGACGAACTGGGAATAGCTATGCAGAGTGCTCCCTGCGCATAGGAAATGGTGAGGAGAGGTCTGGACTTGGAACCTAGACCCAAAGCGCTATGAAAAGCAAGGAATTCTCAACCTAATGAACTCTGATGCTGTTTTGAAAAGAAAAGAATTCATGAGAAGTAAAACGACTTGTTTCCAAGATCTGATTATTAGGAAGGAGAGCAGGGCGGACCTTCTGCAAATTGTTCCCTGAGGCTGTTCCACAGCTTGCGGGCATCCCTATTCCCATCCCAGGAGGCTGGAGAGGAGGCTGGAGCTCGTTCAGTAACTCCCCAGAGTGTGACTTCAAAGGACTTGATGGAAGCCCCAAAAAGGACTTGATGGAAGCCCTTTGGGACAGAAGCAGAGATGTTGAGTGAGCAATCTGTCACAGAGCTGCTTAAATTCCTGCTGGTCCCTAGCTGTGCCCAGGCGCTTGGCTGCCAGCGGAGAGGACAGAGGCAGAGCTCCCCAGAGACCCAAACCTCCACTTCGCTGCAGGGGCCCAGCTTTCAAGAAAGAGATACCTGCTGGCCCTCCCCCGAGGGCCTGCACTCATCCAAATTGCAGAGCAATTTATAAACCACATAAGAACTTGCTCTCAGGGCTGGAGCAGTGGCTCAGCAGTTACGGCGCTTGCTGGCATGCATGAGGACGCAGGTTGGAACCCAACGCCATGAACACAAGGAAGTGTCACAGAAGTAAAAGCCACATGAAAAATTAAATAAAATTGATTCTTTCTCACTGTCCTTGTTTCTTTTTAAGAGAGGACAGTGAGAGAGAGAGAGACAATCAATTTTTTTTGAGCTTTTCATATGGCTTTCATTGCTCTGACACTTAGTTGTGTACATGGTGCTGGGGTTTGAACCCAGGTCCTCGTGCTTGCCAGGCAAACACCAGGCTGAGCCACCGCTCCAGCCCCATGTCCTTGTTTCTTTAAAAAAAAAATCTTGCTCTCCTTCCTCCCTTGTCAACGAATCTTTGGTTGTCATCAGGAGTGTCAAGTCCTGCTTTGGAGAGTTAGGGCCAGCCACCGTCACTCTTCCATTTTGAAGCGTGTCCTGGTAACAGTGGCGTTAAAACCTATGTCACTAGATGTCACAGGCAGACAGGCTCCACTGCTCAAGCTACCCACCACCTGCACATTCTTCCCAAGAGGAAGTGGAGGGAAGAATAACTGGAGATACTTTGCTATGGACATCTTTAGGGATTATTTGACAGAAATTCTTATGTTAAAGAAAAATTAGAGAATGTAAAGAAGACGGTGATTTCCAGAACCTATTTCAAACAGTAATAACAAGGAGCAAGAGATTAAATGTCTTTCTGGCCCTGTAAGCAGCAAAGTCTAAGGTGCTCACACCTGGGAGATAGATGGACCAAAACAACAGCAAACCATTACACTATCCTATTGTGAGTGTTTGACGCCGAGTGTCATTTTAAAATTCCATCACTAAGTTATGCAACACGGTTTGGGCCACTTTGAGTAATTAGGAGGGTGTTTCCCCTGAACATTCCCATGTGACTATAATACAAACATCTGTCCAACACGTGCCAAGAGGAAAATTGCTTTTGTTCACAAACAACCTTCCATGATGCTCAGAAAAAAAAAAATAAGCTTGTATTTTGTAGAAATTATGGTTTTGATTTCTGGCTTTGCAGAAGGGATATTTACAGTGAAAATGAATTCATGCTGGGCCCATGGGCTGAGGCCAGCGGTGCAGAGGAAGGCTAGCATTCCACCACTCTAGTGCGGCTCTGCTTGGCCTTCCAGGGTCCCTCCATGAGTGTCTTCCCTGCACGCACATGCGGCCACCGGCTCAGCATCACCACCGCATGAGCAAAAAAAACCCAAGTCACAACTTACAGATCCTTAGGGAAAAACACCGCATGGAACGGAGAACAGACTTTCAATCTATGCTACGACACAGCACGTCTGTTTCTCACTAGCTGCCTGTATCAATTAGTATTTCACCAGAGAAGTAGGACCATTAGGCTACATATAAACATACATGTCTTATATAAAGGATATACACAGGGCTCAGCAGTTACAGAGCTTGCCTGGCATGCACAAGGATGTGGCTTTGAACCCCAGCACCACATACACAACAAAGTGTTGGAGCAACAGAGGCCACATGAAAAACTAAATAAAACTAATTCTCTTTCTCTCTTTTTCTCTCACTGTTTCTCTCTCTTTCAAAAAAATAAAGGTATATACAGTGTACAGGGTATATAAAGCATATGTGTGTTGGTGCTAAACAGCTCTTTGATATTTTTATTTGTTTATTTCAGTTATCCAACATGCATTTATCCCCTACCGTATGCCAGTTGCTCTTCTACACACAAGGGATACAGCAGGAAAACAAATATGCAAACCAAAAATTCCCTGCCCTCAGCGGCTGATATTCCAGCTGAGGAAACAGATAATAAAAAGCAGATAAATCAGTAAAATGCATCCTGGCACAACCAGCAAAGAGAACAGAGGAAGGACTGGTGGACATTGGTGATGGCAATTCTAAATGGGGAGCCCGGGCAAGTCCTCTCTAAGAGGGCAGTTGAGTAAAGGGTGAAGGAGAGGGAGCTGGCTGTATCTGGGGAAAGAACATTCTAGACGGAGGAGCCAGTGAACACAACACCCTAGAGCAGTGGGTGTTGGGAACAGCAAGGAGGCTGGCGGGAAAAGAGCACTGGAGGGAGCTTGTCCTGTAGGGACAACAGGACAGCACTATGTCATTACAGAGGGAGAGAAGAAGCAGCTTTGTAGCATTTCCACCAGGGAATCCGTATCTTAAAACCTGTCCTACTGAGCTAGTGTACCCTGTAATCCCAGTGACTCAGGAGGCTGAGGCAGGAGGCTTGCAAGTTTGAGACCAGTGTCAATTACATCCCTGTCTCAAACTGAAAAAATAGAAAGGGCTGGGGATGTCGCTCAGTGGGGGTCCATTCCCAGTAAGGAAAAAAAAAAAAAAGAAGAAGGAAGGAGAGGTAAAAGTAGACATCAGGGCTGTTCGTGGAGAGAGCAGGGTGAAACAGCAGGACTTAGGCACCTGCCACAACAAACCAGAGGAGGGGGGCTTGGACCTGGTGAGGGCACCGAGAGGATGAGGTGGCTGGATTGTGAGATATTTTGGTGGTGGAGCAGTTACACAGGCTCAATTCATCACCAGAAACGGGGTACATGGGAAAAGTGGGCTCAGGGATGACCCTAAGCATTGCAGCGCAGCCCTAGCAGTTGGGTAGAGGAAACTGGGAGGAGATGAGCCCACACTGGGTGGCCTGAGGGCCCAGTGGAATCCTTACTGTCAATCAGCCTACCGTCTTTGCTGCCCTAATCCCCTCTCACTCATCTCCCTGGCCTGGGGGAGCAGCAGCTTCCAGGGACACTGCTGCAGGTAGCTGGCTTACAGGGAACGCCACAAGTTCAAATCACTTCCAAGGTCCTAAATCTGGGCTTAGAAGCCCTGGAGTGTGCCTGGCCTTCCTTCCTCAGCCTTCTTGCATGCCCTTCCTCACCTATTTTATCACAAACGTGCGGGCAAATGAGGTGAAATTTAGCCAACCAAATTCTTGATTTAAATCATTTTATTTTTTTCCCTGTTAAAAATAATTGTTCAGTTAATTTTTTAAATTTTATTGTGAAGTTGTTGTTGTACAATCATAAATGCATATATAGTAACAATATGATAGCCCCTGATCCTAATCCTGAATCACCCCCACATCACCCACACCCCAGTCTCTTGACTCTTCTGTATTTCCCTCATAACAGATATAAGTACACACACACACACACACACACACACACACACATAAAAGTTTGTGCATTTTCTAAAAATAAATGATTGCATAAATATTATTTGGCTTCTCAGGGGAGTAAAGAGTAAGCTACCTATTGATTCCCCCCTAGATCCCTCCCTATCATCCCTCTCTCCTCCTCCCTGTTCCCGCCCGATATATATCCATGGTTCCCCTGGATATGTGTTGCTTCAACTCTGGTGAGTCTAGTACATGAGCTTGACCTTTCACCCAAGGCAGGGTTTTGCTTTTTAAACATTTAAATATGTTGGAGCAGGTGTTTGTGCTTTATTTTGCTAGACTTATGTGGGATAAATGAACTGCAAGTCGTGCACTATCATTATCCTATTTCTCAGCACTCTTCCAGGTTTGTGATTGGCTTCCTGAGATAAACTCACTGAAATTCACTGTGGAGAATGAATAAATTTTAAGGCTTCAGTACTTTGGATGGGTGAATCTAATTTCATAGAAACAGTTCAAGGCTCGAAGCATTCTGTCTTGAATGTACATGCTTCAAATTCTGGTGGATGGTATGAATAGCAAAAATACTTCCCCCAAAAATCACACACCTATGTTATTTTTCATTTTCTACTATCAACTGCTTAAAATCCATCCATAGGCATTTGTTGCCATTTGCAAAGAATCAGCTTATCTTCTGCCTCTGTTCTTTGGTTTCCAGATTCAAGGGACTGTGAGACTAAATAAATCATTATATATTCTACATGCAATTCTCCAGTGACAGCCTTTCAAAGAAGAATTAGGAAGCTTGAATATTAAATGCCAGCAATCCATGACTAAGATAAGGTCAGTTTCAAGGATAAAGACATTTTTGAATTGAATGGTTTGCTACACTTGCATAAAAACAATTTCAACAATAAGCCTCTGTTATTTGTGCGTCTAATTTATGAAGAAAGCCATTGTCCTCCGGTAACCCCACTAAAAAGAGCAGATTCACACATCTTCCTCTTCCTCTCTTCCTCCCACCCTCTGCCACTATCAACAACTTCAGATGAAACAGAAATTCTTGCAAAGACTACAAGCAAAGATAGCATGTTGATAGTGTTCTGAAGCCTCCCCTTGAGGAAACAATGCTATTTGCGCATTAGTATGGAGGTTTCAGGTTCATCAGCTCTGGCAGGAGTTTTTACCTGCATTGAATTAACTCACGCTAATGTCTTCTGATTTTTCAAATGGAAGCAAACATCACTGGGCAGTGTTATTTTTCTACTACTGTTAAATTTATATGTGCATTTGAAAATAATGAATTATTTCTTTATGCACTAATTTCAATGCATTTATTCACAAAATTTTTAAAACATGAATAGCTCTAAATGTACATGGAGCTAGTATCACTGGAGACAGTGAGTGGTCACTTGGTGTTGCTTGGTACAACACGTTTAGTTCTGTAGCAACACACCCATATTTTCATGGATGCATACTGTGTTGTGCACAGTATCTTCCTGCTTTAAAATACGTCACATTAGGAAATCAATGCAACCAGTCTGCAAACTCTTGATGGTTAATTGTGGATGATGTGTATATGGGAATTGATTATGTTTGAAAAATGTTCAAAATTTTTCATAATAAAGCATGTAATCAATCCACATGCTTCTATCAATCAACTTCCTTTTTTATAAACAGTAAAATTAAATTTCAAATACATAAATATAGCTCTTTTACTGTTTAATTATAATTCTATGGTCCCTAAACTGGTAAAGCCTGAGAGTATATTGCAATATCTGGGGCGTATGCAAAGATCGAGGAGAAGGAGACTAACTCTGATGGGAAGAGGCTTTTTCACACCCTACAGGCCTGACAGCATTTGAGCCACACAGAAACCTTCCAATGGCTATACTCCAAATGCAAAGATGGAGACCTACAAAGATGATAAATGCCTCATTGCACCCTAAGTGCTGGAGTCAGAATGCAGCTCCAGATCCGAGCACCCCTAAGCAGAGCTCTGTCTCAGGAAGATGCTGGCCTTCAGGTTGATTGCTGCAGAGTTTCCATCTCCACCACTCCTATCAATCCAAAAACCACCAAGGCACATTTCTGACCCTGCATGCACGCTGCGCTGAGTAAGGACTGCTAGGTGTTCCCTTTAAACACAGAGCAGCCCTCAGAGGAGCCCTGCCTCTGCAGCCCTGCTTCCACCCGTTCCCATGCCACTGCAGGCCGGTCACAGAGCCAGGTCATTCCTGTGGCTCCTGCAACTCCAAATGTCCTGCACCAGACAACCCCACAAAAGCAAGCCCTCATCCTTCAGGGCTCAACTCAAATGCCAAGCTCTCTGGGAAGTTTCCTGAGCCTCCCTGCAAAGGTGAGGAACGCCTGTCACCAGATAGTCACCGACCTGCACTGTGGAGGGCAGAGGACTAGGCACGTAGCGCTAGAAGGACGCTCTGCGTGTTGCCTTCTCTACTTGGCACAGCTTTAGTGGTGTTTCTGTTTTGTTGCTGCTTTTTAAATCCCAGGTCTGTACGCACAGTGACAGGTGGTAGTCCAGGCAGGAGGAGCAGAGGCCTGGAGCCTGAGAGGCCAGCAGGGGAACAGCAGGAGGATCTGGCTGCTACCCTGGGAGGGAGGCAGAGCTGGCCCTGGGTGGCTTCCTCTTCCCCGCTCTTTAGTTACCTCTCCTGCCTCTACTGATGCCTCTTTCAAGACATTAGATGTTCTAGGGGTCACCAACTTATAACAAGACAGTCTAAACTCCAGAAACCTCCTTGAACCCACAGCCGAATGGCAGCTCAGCCTCTCATCTCCTGAGAGGAGTCGTATCTTTCCACTCATACTCACCCACCGCCATCAGCTGCTGCTCTTGATACTCCACTGGCTTGTCGATGTGTGGCCTCCTAATTGCAAATCTAAAGAATGGTGTTTTGTCCTTACCCTTCTGCTGTGTTTGCCCCTACTAGGTGCAGATCTCTTGCTCATTTGACACCTCTAACCCCAGCCTCCTTGAGAATATTCTTTCTCCTGACTCTCATACCCACCAGGTTCCGGCTTCCTCTACCAGCTCTGTGGCTGTGGTTATTGTGCCACTAGAGGTTCCTGCAGCAAGTGAGGGCTCTGGCCTCCAGCCTGTGTTCCCTCTGCGCAGTCTCTAGAATCTCCATGCCACCCACCTGGACTTCAGTGATGCCCAAGGACACTCACATGTTCCCCTGACTTCACTCACATACCCAGTCACCTGATTGCTGGTGTCCTGCAAGTAGCACAGTCTTGTCATACCCCACACCAGGTTGATAGGGTCCCCGGTACAAAGCTGCTCTTATTCTGCATTACTTATTCCTAGTGAAGACCGTGAGACCCAAAAGGATGGATGTCTACAAGTCACCCCCATGCCCACTTAACCTTAACCTCCCATGTAAAGTCCTTCAGGGCCTGCTGACGTCAATGGCTCAACCTGTTCTCCCCGCACACCCAACTGGTTTCAGAGTTTTCCTGCTTTAAATTCTCGAACACTCCTCAAGTCTACTCCCTTCCCCCCACACCAATCAAAACCTTATTAAAAGAAAGTGTCTCTCTTTCAGTTTCTGCCTAGACTTCTCTTTCTAATCCTTCCTCCCTCCAAATAGATCCACCACCCACAGAGCCAGTTCAATCTGCCCAAAATATGCACCTGGCCATGCCTAAAATCTTTAGTTTCAGCTCAGGCATAGCGGGAAGCCCAGGTGCTTTTAGGATTGTGATTGGCTCTTCACTCCGAGCCCAGGGGCTCTCTTACTCTTTAAAATACGGACCTACTGCAACAGAAACTCTTGCATAATGAATCGGTACCTTCGCACACTGGAGTAACTTACCTTGAAAACCTGTGATGCTGGTTTCTATTCGATTCTGTTTCATTTCTTCACCGACAGCCCATGCTGATTTGGAAAGCTCTGCTCTCAGCTCGACCTCTGAAGTCTCATCCCACTGTGTCCTAACACGCACGACACTCAAGCATCATCACGCTAAGAACTGAATGAACAAATTAACGACTCTTCACAGGTATGACAGTTTTAGTGCTGTTGCATTCTTTTAAAAAATGTGAGAAGTTAGAAAGCCAAAGAAATGATTATGACTCGCCAGACAGACTAAGAAAACCTAGAGCTCACAGTCAAGATGTGCCAGCTATTGGTAGCCACGTAACAAGTCGCCCTGGCGGTCAGCAACATAGCTCATTGTTTCCCACTCGTCCGTGGGTTAGCTGGGCTTCTCCTTTGGTCTCTCTGGAGCTGCTCACACAGCCTCATTCAGCCGAATCCAAAGGCCCTAGTTGACCTTGCTCCAGGGTCTGATGGTGCTGGGTGTTGGCTGCAGTGTGTCGTCCTTCAGGGGGCCTTGCTTCTTCCAGGTAGTTAAACTGGCTTCTTACGTGGACGATTCAGGGAAGCATCCAAGAGGTCACAGGCAGAGGCTGTAAGGTCTTTGATATTGTGAACTTGAGTTCGCCAGGCCTGCCTGGACTATTACCTCAATGAGCAACTTGCTGGTCCTCCCCTCTTAGTGGCCATCCCCTCCTAATTAGTCCTTCTCTTCCCTCTGCAGCTTCTGTAATCAAGAATGAAGACAAATTCTTAAACAGGAACAGACTCAGAGAAAGAAAACCAAGTAGCCCCCCCTTTTTTTTGTTTACAACCATCAGTTGAAAGTTGGTATGTTTAAAACTCTCTAATGCTGTTTTTTTCCCCTAAAGGAGAGTGAAAGAGAAAGAGAGAGTCAATATTTAAATTTTTTCATCCAGTTTTCATTGTTCCTCTGCTTAGTTGTATATGTGGTGCTGGGGTTCGAACCTGGCACTGTACCACTGAGCCACCCATCCAGCCTTCTGATGCTAAGTTCCAACCCTCTATTTAAGAGTATATATCTGAGCTAAGGTTCTGAGCTTTGCACAGCGTTTGATTTATATCATTTGGAAAAGAGTAGGCCTTGAGATCCGGGGCAAAAGCGTTGTCTCTGGAAGTATTTACTCTTATTTCTCTGTTCTCCTAAGGCCTCCCTCCTCAGCCTGCTGCACTTGAGATGTTCACAAGAATGAGTAACTGATCTCACTGCTTGCTTTGCATCCTGTCTTGCGTTGACCTAACCACAGGTTCAGCCAAGGACGGCTGCTGCACAGCCTGATGAAGACAGCCTTTCACCACCTGCTAATTTTGCTGCAGCTGTGATAGGAGAAGAATAGAGTTAGATAAATCTATGAAAAACAGGGAGAGGGTGAAAGCAAAACGTCGATGCTTGTCAGGTACATTCACGGTGATCAGCCTATTCAGTACTCCCTGCTTTAATTAGCCTGTCCTATTTTCTGAAAATGCTAGATTGCCTATTACCACATCAGAGATGTCCAGTTATAAATGACTGGTCCACTATTGATTTCCCTTTAAATTAATTCAGCTGCCAATCAATCAGTTGAAATGACAAACTCTCAATAAAATATGCGTTTACTTTTTATTTATGCATTGAATTGAAGAGAAACTTAAGAAATGGTGTTTGACTCATAGTGCCCTTTTAAATTTAGCTCTCATTAATTCAACAAGTACTTGTCTATTACTAGTTTACCAAAACCTATCTAGTAAACTCCTACTCTATGGTAGGTTCTGTTCTAAGTGATAAAGGAGCCAAGTTCCTTTTCTCTTGGACCTGACATTCTGTGCAACACATAGCATGGAAGATATAAAAATCATGCACTTGGATTCCGGAACACAAGCTAGACAACTGCTTCAGGTGGAGAGGGTATATGCTACGGGACTTATTATGGCTTGAATGTGAGGTGTCTCCCAAAAACCCAGGTGAGACAATGCAGAAAAGGCTTAGGTGAAAAGCCTGGGTGAAAGCTCTTTAACCCAATCAGTAAGTTACTCCCCTGATGGATTCACTGTCCACTGTAGGCGGGTAGCGGGTGGCTGGAGGAGGCGGGTCAAGGGGGCGTGCCTTTGGGATATATATATATATATATATATATATATATATATAGTATCTGGAGCGGTGTTTTGCTCTGCTCCCTGGTGCCATGCCCACTTCCCTCTGCCACATTCTTCTGCCTTGATGTTCAGCCTCACCTTGAACTCCAAGGAATGGAGCCAGCCTTCTATGGACTAAGACCTCTGTAACTGTGAGCCCCTGAACAAACCTCTCCTCCTAAAGTTGTTCTTGCCAGGTCCTTTAGTCACAGCAGTGAAAAAGCTGACTAGAACAGGACTTTAATGCAGCCCTTGCACATGACCAGAAGAATGGATCAAACTCACATTTGCAATGAGACATGGAGCAGCTCCATGACAAGGGTGGAGAACGAGCATTGGCCAGCTGGACGGCCAAGCTCAGGCCTCCATGTGGCTATGGGGCAGGTTCCAAGAAGAGAAGGTAGAAAAGAAGGTAAGCTATAACTCCAGGCCAGGTAAAACCAGTGAGGCTTGAACTGTCAAGGCAATGACTTCCTGTGTACCAAGAAACAGACCATTAAAACAATACAAGACATAGGCTTCCATTTTCCTTGCCCCCCAAAATGATTTTTCTCATGATGCCTTTACTCACGTCTGTTGCTGGGCTAGAGTGGTGGCTCGGCTGTTAAAGTGCTTCCCTGGCATGCATGAGGACCCAGGTTCCAACCCCAGCACCACATACACAACTAAGTGTTGGAGAAACAAAGGCCAGATGAAAAGTAAATTAAATTGATTCTCTCTTTCTCACTCTCTCCCTCTTAAAAAAAAAAAGCAATGTCTATTGCTATTTGTGGTGCATGATTACAGATACTGTCCAAGTTTCAAGTCTCCCTCTTCCTCCACTTCCCACCTCCATCCCACACGCTGATAAGAAAGCTCAGGGGCTCCTCCTTCAGAGCCAGCAGAAAGGGTGAACCATGAAGGAGAACTTTCCGTGGGCCCATCTCATAGTCCCCATAAACTCTAAGCAAGTCCCTTTCCCTGCTTTCTCTAGTTATTTAGGAAGTTAGTAATAAATCTTTCCAAAGATTTTGAATGCACGGCATTAATATCTGAACCGATTTGGGGGTAGAGGCCCACCATGCACGTAAAGTGAGGCCGCAATAACTGCTTTCATGTTTTTATGTAGCTTTCTTCCAGAGCAGCCTAGGTCCCCGACTCCGCCTGACACCTGAGATACACAGCCAGAAGCCAGATCCTAGAGGAACCTGGACGCTAAGGCATCGGAATTCTGAAGCTGATTTTTCAGCTAAAGGAGCCAAGTTTCTCGTGGTTACATGAAACAGGTAAAGATAATATCTATGCAAAATGCACGCTAGACACTTAATGGAAGAATATGCTGATGGCAGTTGTTGCAGACATTCGACAGCATGAACGTAAATATGGAAAATAGATAGACATTCTTTGCCTAAAATGAAGAAGAGTGAACATTTCACAACTTTTCTTCATCCAGTAGCAGTTCACTGAGCTTTGACTACATCGTAGTACAGTCTGCTTGTCCCTGTGGGATGGAGAAACAGATCTCTTTTCCCGTGGACACTTTATATGCACACGCATTCAAACAGGTGCAGCTCAGGTGGTTAATTCGCCTAACCAAAGTTGAAACGAACTGATGAATGATGAAAATGAATTAATTGTCACTTAGTTGGTAATGAGCCACTTACATTCAAGCCATTCACGGCATATTAGGCTGTATTCTGGGGACGAGTTTCATGTGCAAGTCAGTCCTCGTTGAAAACAAACTGCATTGAAATTTCTACAAGCTGATCATTCCAGATGATGAATAGCATTTCTCTAAACTGCCAAATAAAATCTATTATGAGACTAAAAACATGGTTCTCACAACTGAACACTTTTGACAGTTTATAGAGTGTTTCATCATCCACGGTATCTTACATGTGGTTGAGAATTTCCAGATTCTGTGGAATGAACTAGTATTGTCTTTTAAAATATGAAATATTTATAATTGTTTCCTAACAATGCAATCTGGAAAATAAAGGGCTATCATTTATAAACATATTGTCAAAAAAAAAAGGCTTTCGATTACTGTTAGAAGAGACAAAGGCAAGCTGGAAAAAAGGACATAAAACACAGAGTGGTATTTTTATGTTCCTGGAATAATTGGAGTAGATTCTGTCCTTGTAAATCAAAAGTTATTAAATAATTTTCAAGAATGAGAAGTACCTGAAGATTTTGCTTATTTCAAGTCCAAATCAAAATCCAAGCATTTCAAAAGAAACCTAAATAATACTACCCAAATGCGGGTTACGTGAGAACATCAACGTTCTTACGTTTACTGCATTATTGAAAATTGAGTTTCTGAACTTAACAATGCTGGTGAAAATGAACTTTGTCCAATTAGGTGTCAGATTTCCATCACTGGTGGCAAAAGTTGTCAAGATGGACTTAAGCCATTTGATCCCCAGTAACGATGGGACTTCTCCCTCTAGAAAGCAGGTAAGACACACATCTTCCACCCTCGGGAGGCAACGCTGTTCTGTACCCAGAGTCACTACCACCGATTTCAGAACTAGTCTCTCCCTAATGTGGGTAACTTTCCTTAAAGGAAGTGACAATCCTCTGACAAAGCCTGGGTCGGTGGAATGTACCCGCCCAGACAGGACAGAAGGTGGATGGGCTCTCTACTGGAGCAAGAATGGAAGTGTGTATCATTTTTCCTGAGGATTCAGGTTGTAGTAAAGGAGTCTATAATTTTCATTGTCTCATATTCCCAAATCCATAAAGGAACTCAAGTTCAAATAGCAAGCCACAGGGAACTCTGCCCCCAAGCTGTGGCACTAAGGTGACAGTTGGTTCAGAGCCTTAAATCCACCTCTCATTCCATCAACAAATGCACTGAGAACTTGAAATGCACCGGGCTCCAACCTGGACGTGTGACACAATCTAGAGGACAAAATGATAAGGCCCCGGGAAGCCTCGCTCCCTCACTCGATTTCCAGGGCACCCTGGCACCCTTCTACCTCTCTGCAGCAATTGCCTCAGTCTCCTCGCACCACCCTGCCCTTTTCATCTCACTCAGGGCTATTATTCCAACTCCCATTTCCTGGAAGACTTGGAAGTTGTGAAACCTGCAATTCCTGAAGTCCTGCCACTGGGTCTCTTCCTCTTCTCTAGCTTGCTGTGAACCCAACCTTCCTATGTCCGGGGACTGCTCACCATCATTTCCCCTCTTCATCCTGTGCCTGAGAGCTTTCTCTCCTTTTCCCTCTGCTGACCTCTTCCTGTAAGTATTTCTGTGTGATCTGAACTAAAATACCCTGTTTAAAGCACATATAGTAGCACAGCACCTGGAGCCACTGCCATCTTCAGAATTTCAAAGTCAAACCACTTCTCTTTAACAAAGTACAGACTTACAAACTTCAGCTTGCTTTATTTTTTAACCAGTCCAGTTATTTCAACGCGCTCTTTGCCCTCACTGACACTTTGGATAAGGTTGTCCATAGCTTTTATGCTGTAAGCCTAGTGGACACCTGTCACTTGTCTCTTGTAGAGGTATTCACCACATCTACCCTCTCAAACAACACCCGCCCCCACCCCGTGGCTTCTGCACCCACACGCCCCTGATTTACATGCCTCTGCTTTCAGCCACCCTTCCAATCCTGATGCCGTTTCTTTTCCTTGTCTTTAAACACTAACAGCGTTGGAACCCAAACCAATGCCCACTTTCACTTGTATTTTCTCTCCCGGTGGTCAAACTCCCCACCCCCACTGTTTCAAACACCATCGCTATTATCCTGATCTGAGAGTGTGCCTTGCTACCCTGATGCACTGTGAATTGCAGACTGCACATCACATAGCTCTTCCAACTCAATATGTGCAAATCAAAGCTATGATCTCCCTCATGCATGCTCCCTGTTCAATGCCCCACCTCCAGTAAAGAGTGCCAATTATCCAGCTCATTGTGACAACACGTAACACGCTGGCCCTGTCTGCTCAATCCTGACTCCCATCAGTCAAAGCCATGTCCATCCCCATCATCATTACCTGGTCCCAGGCACCATTATCTTCTTCCAGAAGTTTCTTGCTAGCCTCCTGGAGAATCTAGTCTCCTAATCTTTTTTCCAGGTTGCAAATGTAGTAATTCCTTTTAAATCACAAGGTGTAACTCATTTTCCCATATCAGCTCTAATACTTTCCCATTACTTCTAATGATAAAGTCGAGGGCCTCAGCCTGGCCTGCATGGCCTTTCAGGATCTGGCCCTTGTGTGTCTCTCCCACTCTCGTGGTGCCATCTCCCTCCTTGCTCACTCTGCTCCAGCAGCAGAGGAGGTGACCTGCCTCTGAGCCCCACTTGGCTGCTGCATCCGCAGGGAGCGCTCTTCCCAACTCCTCGCAGAGGTCCCAGCAAGTGTCAGCAGGAATAGCTTGTACAACTTCTGGAAATTTACCTAATCTCTCACTGCCTTGACTTCCTTATGTTAGAAGTGGAGTAGGTGTGAAGAGGAAAGGAAGTACATGCAAAATAATTAGGTGGCCTTGGGATGCAGGGCACTCTCACTGGGTGTCAGCGCCATCATTTCTGTTACTGTCTCCAGCATCTCGGTCACTTGGCTTTTCTGGAAGTTCTGCTCTGGTTCTGAAGCATTGTGGAACCCTCCTAACCTCTTGCTATAACTTATTTAACCCCCTTGGATAGTGCCAGAAGAAGTGATTTGTATTCTTTGATCCTTTAGTGGATTGAATTGTGTCCCTGTTCCTCCCCCCTCAAAAAAGAAAAAGGTACACACCTTTTAACACCATAGGTGATGGGTACCTAACCCATGGTACCCATGACGGTAACCTTATTTGCGAAGCCTTTGCAGATGTAATCAAATTAAAATAAGATCAGTAGACTGGGTCCTAATCCAATATGACATTTTTTCCCATAAACAATAAATTTGAATTCACACAGACATCAGCTGTGTGAAGACAGAGGCAGGGGATGGAGTCACATGGACACAGCCAAAGATCACCAGGGCTACTGGAAGCTGAAAGGGCAAGGAAGGGCCCTCCTGGAGAGGCTCTGGAACACCTGACTTCCAGCCTCAGCGGGCGAACGAACAAGATTCCACTGTTTGAGTTGTCCAGTTTGTAGTGCTTTGTTATGGCAGCCCTACGAAGCTAACAGCGGGTCCTTTCAGGGAGGAAAAAAAAAATCAAATTCAGACGCAGCTGAACTGGGAGCCCAGCCAAGTGGACAAACTGCAGAACCATCTGTGTGGCTCTCAGTGATCTTTCTTGCATTTTGTCTCTTCAGACCTGAGACCTGCTCTACCAGCACCCCAGGAACTCTGAAAAATGAGCCAGGTGTGCAACCTTCAGGTCCTGCACCTGGCTTACCAACCAATCAGGGCTTTGCAGAAGAGAATCAGCCTGGAGGCTCCTGGGATGACACCCACACTATGGCCAAGGCCAGACTGACCTACTGTAGGCCATTTTCATTGGGACACTCTGGCAGCGTTGGCCCCTTGACTGAAAGTGGCATCAGTGCAGCTTATCAGGGAATGACCAGGTCCGGATTAAGCATGATTCCTGCTTTCTGCAAGTCAGCAAGCTGCGAAGAGTCTGGAAAGGCTCAGAAGGCCAGCTCGGGGGTGGTGTGCTTCACCTGTGTTCAAACCATGCAGCAAGGATATCTGCTTGGCTGATGGTGGAAGGCGAGTGTTTGTTCTGTCAGCTTTTGTGTGCTCAGTGATTACAGAGCTGCCAACATTGCTATTCTAGCCAGTTCACACGACTGCTTGACAACCTCTTATCCATTTGCATTTTTCACTGACTTTCCAATAGCTCAGTTGGGAGACTTTAAGATTACACAAAACTGGAAGGCTAGAGAAATCAAAGAATGCTGTCTATATTGTTTTGAATTATTGTAGTTGCTGTCTTATTACCACTGATAGGCCTGAATCCAAATATAATCAGAGCCATTTGTTAAACATGAATAACAGCACCGCAGTGTATGTATTTCAATAGGTTCCCGCAATAGCACACTACTCTACACACATACACATTAACACTACCTTTGCAAATGTTTTATAAAATTGTGTTATTTTTTATTATTAAAAGAATAAAGCATTAGCTGTTAAAAGTTAAAGATTCAAAGAGAAACCTTTCAGTTGGACCTTATATGAATATAATATAATGGTAATTACTATGGAATTTTCAGAATTTAAAAGTTCTAGAAGGGTTCTTCCAAAAAGGAATTTCCATCATAAGAAAACTATGGCATAATCCAATATCAGCAGTATTTCCCTCCTAAGTCACAATATATTGATATTCTCCTCAAAAGAATAGGGTTCTGCACTTATCCTTTATGAAGTCATAGTGCCACCTTTGAGCAATATAGTCGCTTCCACCTAATTTACATATAATTTGCTTTTGCTTGAAATTCTATTCTCAAGTGCAGAGAGTGCTTGGATGTGTAGAGTGGCCAATGGCGTCTGTGAAAGTGGGAGTGACTTTGGGGATTACCAATGGGCCCATTGATCCATCTCTGCAAGGGTTGACTGATCACACTCACCCAACTTTCTGTTGCAAAATCACCAGCCTGATGGCTCCAAACTGTGGATCTTTGAACACTGGGAAGCCATTCATTTTTTAAAATAGATTTAAAAATTCATAGCATACCTCCATTGCTCTTAGGCAGAATAAATATTTGGTCATACAAATAATTTTTCAAATGTAGATGGAACCTGCTATGATTAAAATAAAATTGCTTTCAAAAATGTACAGACTTCAAGGCTGGTGGTGTAGTTCACAGATGCAGTGCTTGCCTAGCACACAGGAGGCCCTAGGTTTAATCCCAAGAACTGCAAAAATAAATAAATAAATAAATAATAGTTATATTATCTATTTTCTCAATTATCAGATTTAAGAAGCAATTACTCTTAAGTAACTGCAGCAGAACATCTTAAGTGTACATATAGTCAAAACAGCTACCAACTACTGAATGCATATTATGCTTCAGAAAGCAATTGTCCTTAATCATTATCTCCTTTAATTTTCACAGCAATTCATTGTAATATTAAGAAATCACAGATTATCAGATATAGCCAGAAAGGTTATTCTCCCAAGGTCAGACTTCACAATAAGTGGGCTTGAGTTCTAAGAACAAACACAGCCTTGCTGTATACAGACTGACCTTGTTGGACCAAAGCACTCTCTCCAGGTGCTAAATGAGTGTAGCGCCACCAAGCCCTGCAGCCACCAGCTCCTGCAGCCCCTGAGAACTGTGGAGACTTGCAGTGCTGCAGGTCAGTTGTTAAAATACGCTGGTTTCAAACTGGCCACGGAATATTTTCACCATGGAAATCAGCAAGCACTAGGAAAAAGGGCTTCCTCCCTCCCACTTCCCACTGTGTAAGAGAACAAGTTACCAGCCCACCAATGAATACAGAAAGATTCCACGAATTATTGCACTTTCCCTTCGCTTCAAATGGGACAGAATGATTTGTCTACTCAAATACCTGTTAAAGGGGTCACAAGCACACTTGAAAAAGAAAGAAAGTTTGCCTGTGGTTCCAATCCAGTATCTCACTCTGGATTCCGGTGTGCAGAGACTGCAAACACGAATCCGCCTGTTGATAGTGTCCACCATCCAACCCCCGAAGCCCATAGAGTGCAATTGAAGCTTTCTTTCCCTCTAAGGTATCCAGTTTCCAAGAACCCTTAGACCATAAATTCTACCCTCCTAGATTACGTGTTTAGATTTTTACTGCTCCATAATTTTTCTGAATCAAAAGTTATTTTGATTCAATCAGAAAACCCTTGCTTGAGGATCAGAGTCCAGAATAAATATTACAGGTTTTTCATTTTTCTCTGCCACACATAGGTTTCAGGGCTGCCTTCTTCTCATATTTTTTTAAGAGAGAGAGGGATAATGAAAGAGAAAAAAATTAATTTTATTTAGCTTTTCATGTGGCCTTCGTTCCTCCAGCACTTAGTTTTGTACAGGTGCTGGGGTTTGAACCTGCATCCTTGCACATGCCAGGCAAGAGCAGTAATCACCAAGCCACCGCTCCAGGCCTTCTCTGTCTCCTTGATGAGAGGTGGAAGAGTCAGGAATGACCTGCCCAATGCTAGCCAGGCTTCTGCAACACCCCCAAGCTCCTCCCTTCGCTAGCCCAGGCCCTTAGGGATATGCTCATTGTCTAAGCGACATCCTTAAGCTGGGGCTTCCTGATATTACACCTTTTGGAGAATTATTTGGGTTTTAAATGAAGCACTCCATGTGCTCATTCATCCAGATGAAGGGATATGCAAATCACAGCTCAGTGGGCTGGATGCATTTATCAAGATGCCTCCTGTCCATCAATTTCCCCCAGACCTACTCTCTAGTAGCTTATTATGCATGATCTATTTATTCATGAATAATGAGAAGTAGCTTCAGCATGCACAAAAGCTGCAGAGAGCCAGCTACTCATCAAAGAGCAATGCCTTTCAGTAGCTTTGATGTCAAAGAATAATTCACATATGAAAGCAAATATTGGACACTGTAGAAGTTGAAATGTTTATGTAATGAAATAACAAGACAAATAGTGTCTATGAAAAATTATTTAAATAGAAATGAAGAAGTGATCAATATCTCTTTAAAACGTGTTAATAACTAAGACTTTGATTTGCTCATCCCAAATTTCTCTGTAGTCCACAAATTTATAACATTAACAATTCCTTTTTATGGTTAAAAATTTTACTTTAATCCACCTTCATCCCTGGTTATTCCCAGATTATCTTTCTATAACAACTAGAAAAGTAACCCTAGTACATAAAACAAATATTTTCAGATGCCAAACGACAGGAATCCCAGGGCTTGGGTCAAGTCCCATCAGAAAAGAAAAGCAAATGAGAAAAGACTCCGAGATAGGGATTTAGGATAAAGAGAGAAAAATGCTGAATTTTAGGGGAAACACCCTCAAGTCACTGAGATGCGGAAGGCACAGTAGTAAATGTCGAGCAATGAAACTTTGGCCTGCACCCTTGACCTGTGTCATTGGTTCTTGCCCTTGAAACACACAGGCTCAGGAGAAGTGGCATGAAACTGCAAATCCACCCTGGGCCCACCACCAGTCTGGCCCCTGATGCAGCCCTACTATAAATATTGGATCCACAGCCCAAATTGGAGTTGCTTCTCTTTCTTGAGACAGCCCACATTCTCCCTTGAATGTGTGTCTGCCTTCCCATATAAAACTCTGTCTATGCCTCTGTCTGGCACATGCCAAATATCTTTTCCATCATGTATGCCAAGGGCCCCGCTGATCCTGAGTTGAGTTCCCCCTCTCCTGGGGGAACACCTTGGACCCTTTTCTTCACCCATGACAACCTCACCATTGACCCACAATAACCCAGAGCGTTTCCTGAGGGTGCTTTTAGATCTAAACTATAAGGCAGAAATGTAGCACAGCACAGTGGTCTCTGAGCTCAGGAGAATGAGATGGGAGAGGATGAAGCATCCGGAAGCTGAGGGGAAGAAGCGAAAGCTACACAGAGAAAGTTCCAGAAATCAACCTGAGTCCCCTTAAATCTGGGTAAATACTAACGTTCACATATGCAGGGTAGATTATGTGAAACTACAGAAAGGAGGACCCCAGGGAGAGAACAACCACATGGAGCCACACCAGACTAACCACCAGACCTGCAGGGCGCAGAGACCCTGGAGTTTGGAGAGTCTTTCTGAACCTCCAGGACATTCAGAGGAGAGCCCAGGAAGGGGTCTGCCTAAGGCTTCTAGACCAGATGTTAGCTTATAACATTATCTGAAGGTAGACTATAACAAGCTTCATTGTATAACTGAATATTATAGACTGTACTAGGCTTAACATAAATACTAGTCATTTTTAAAGGAAAGTGTAGCTAAAATCCAATGAAGGAAGTAAAATAATAGAAAATAAATAAATCTAAAGTTAGAATTAACTGGAAAAACATGAAACGGATTATATGGGACAAGAAGAAAACCAATAGTAAGATAATAGATAAACTCAAATATATCAAAAGTTACAGTGCAGGGCTGGAGCGATGGCTCCACAGTTACAGCACTTGCCCAGCATGCACAAGTACACAGGTTCAAACCAGCACCCACGTACACACCTAAGTGTCTGAGCAATGAAGACCATGTGAAACACTCAATAAAAGTTGATTCTCTCTCTCTCTCTTGCTCACTGTCCTTCTCTCTTTAAAAAAAAAGTTACAGTGCATAGAAATGGACTAAATATGCAAATTAAAATGCAGAGATTATTAGGCTAGATTAAAAACCACAAGATCCAATTTCGAGAAATAGAAATACAGATAGGACAAAAGTGAAACGTTATATTGTATATGAAAATTGGAATAACTTTATTAATACCCTAGAAAGTAGTGTTTAGGATAAGAATTCTATTAAAAATAAAATAATGAGGTGTTTCATCTGATAATAGGGTCAATCTATCAAAAAATTAGGAACCATCCTAATTGTTCATGCAAATACTTATGAAGCTTCAAATGAAGCAAAAAGTAACAGAAATGGGGAAATTGATGAGTTTACAATTAAAGTTAGTGACTTCAAATCTTTCATAACTGAAAAATGGTGAGACAGAAAATCAGTAAGGATATAGTAGATCTAAGCATGCCTGTCAACAGACTTGACTGAACTGACATTTATGGATAATTACACCCAATAACATTCTTTTCAAAGGTACACGAAATACTTTTTTAAAAAATTGTCTTTCTAGACCATAGGAACCTAATAAGTTTAAATGATTAAAATTATTCAAAACATGTTCTCTGATCACAATAATATTAATTAGAAAGTAAAAGCAAAAAATCTATAAATCAAAATAGTTGTAAATGAATCAAAATACTTTTACAATCCATGTGTCTTTTTTAAAGAGATAGAGGGACAGTGAGAGAGAAAGAATCAGTTTTATTTAGTTTTTCATGTGGCTTTCATTGCTCCAACACTTTGCTGTGTACGTGGTGCTGGGATTTGAACCCATGTCCTCACACATGCCAGGTTACCACTATAACCACTAAGTCACTGTTACAGCCCCACAACACATGTACTAAGAAAAAGAAATCATGAAAGTAATTAGAAATATTTAATTTGAATTGCATTGGAAAGACAACATAACAGAATTTACTTTAAAATTTGGCGGAAGGGGCTGGAGTGGTGGCTCAGCAGTCATAGCACTTGCCTGGCATGTGTGAGGACCAGGGTTAAAGCCCTAGCACCACATATACAACTAAGTGTCTGAGAAACAGAAAACAGATGAAAAAAATGGATGGAGTTGATTCTCTCTTTCTGTCTCTCACTGCCTCCCTCTCTCTTAAAAAAAATTGGCATTGTAGATGCTGGAGGAGCTGTGGAGAAATAGACACACTAACACACTGTTGGTGGAACTGCACACTGGTCCAGTCCCTCTGGAAAGCAGTGTGGAGAATCCTCAAAAACTAGGGATGAGCCCACCATATGACCTTCTATTCCTCTCCTGGGTATTTTTCCAGGGGATTTAGAATCTGCATATTACAGCAACACATCAAAATCTGTGTTCATAGCAGCTCAATTTACAATAGCTAAATTATGGAAACAGCCCAGATGTCCCTCACTGGATGAATGGATCCAAAACCTGTGGTACATATGGAATTCTACTCAGCAATTAGAAAGAATGATATTGCAGCCTTTGAAAGTAAATGGATGGCTATGGAAGAAATTATGCTGAGTGAAATCAGCATAACCCAGAGAACCAAGGGTCGAATGTCTTCACTCATCTATGGAGGCTGGAGCTAGACCCTGGCCATTGAGAAAGGAGATCAATTCTCATGTTTTAAATCCTGAAAAGATGTAGTGACATACAAACCTAAGGCATTCATAGAGATGTATTGGGAAGGGTGGGAAGGGAAAAGGGTGGGTAATTGAGCGGGCTCTTGGGGGTAAATCTAATTTTCAGAATTTATATATATATATAGCTTCATTAGATGCTTGTTTTATTGTTCAACACATACATTTCTTAATAAAATAAAAAAAATTGGCAGAAGAAAAAAAGAAAAGGATAAAAACAGTAAGACAGGGAGTTAAAGTAACCCTGTTTGTAGGTTCCATACTCTGTACATTAAAAAAAAAAAAACTGAAGACTCCACAAAGTGACTATTACAACTGACAAGCGGGGGTGCTGGAGTGGTGGCTCAGCGGTAAGCATGAGGACCCGAGTTCAAACCCCAGCACCACGTACACAACTGAGTGTTGGAGAAACGAAGGCCATGTGAAAAACTCAATAAAGTTGTTTCTCTCTTTCTCTGTCTCTCTCACTGTCCCTCTCTCTTTAAGAAAAGAAAAGAACTGACAAGTGGGGCCTGGAATGGTAGCCCAGTGGTTAAGGAGCTTGGCTTGCATGCATAAGGACCTGGGTTCAGACCCCAGCACCACATACACAACTGTCAGAGCAACAAAAACTAAGTGAATTCAGTAAAGCTGCAGTATATAAAATCAACACACAAAGATACGTAGCTGGGCTGGGATACAGTTTGGTGGTAGAGTGCTCTCTGAGCATGACTGTGGCTCTGCACAAGATCCCAAGCCCTGAAACAACAAAACAGAACAAACGCAACAGCATTTCCATTTACTAGAATTGCTGATGAGAAAACTAAGAAGACACAAAAAGTGGAAAGCCTCCCATATTCATGGATTGGAAGTATTAATATTGTGAAATTTTCCATGTTATTCAAAGCAAGCTACAGATGCTGTGCAATCCCCATCAAAATACCAATGACATTCTTCACAAAGCTAGAAAAAAATGTCCTGAAATTCAATGAAAGCATTTATGGGTGCACACATGCACACCACATCAAATAGCAAAGCATTCTTGAACAAAAAGAACTAATTGGCAGTCATAATGCCATGTTCTGAGATGTATGACAGAACCAGTTACCAAGACAGTATGTGCAGGCGTAAGAATCAATACGCAGACCTCTGGAACAGAGAGAAAGAGAGGCATCCTCAGCCAACACTGGAGAACGGTCAGCCTCTTGAACAAATAGTGCCCATAAAACTGAATTTCCACATGTGGAAGACTGAAACTCGACCCCGTCTCTCACCTACGTACAAAATCAACTCAAAATATATCAAATACCTAAACGTAAGACCTGAAACTAGGCAACTTCTAAAAGAAAACAGGAGAAACAATTTAAGACACTGGTGTCTTTCTTTGTTTTAGGAAAATTTATCCAGGGGAAAAGTTAGACTGGAAAACAAATCCCCCCAACAGTTTTAGGAAATTTCTACCAAAAAATTATGAGTGAGTTCGTTCACCTGGGCAAACAGTCCCCTTACTGAACAAGTCTTGATAAGTCTAAGTCTTGCTTACCAAGACTACCTCTGGGGAGTAATACTTCACTCTGCGGAGTGGGAGGCGGTATCCCACGGTAGGACAGGGCTCTCAGTGTGGGGGAGCATTACCCCCTAATTTTTTAACACCAAAGGAAAAGAGCTTTGCATTAACGAATTTGAACAACAAGTTTGTCCCGCCCCCTCAATGGGCTCCGCAGCCGGGGGTGGGGAGCTACCCCAGAGGGGAGAAAATGGCACAAGTATTCTAACCTGGTCACAGCAGGGACGCCTTCTAACCCGCCCACTCACAGAATGCAAAAGCTGATTCTCAAGCTCTGGAAATGATTTAATTGCGTCTCAATAGCAAACCTACAGCTGCAGGTGCATCGCAGCCCCCGGCTCTGCCCACCTTGTGAGGTTTCCCTGAGGCTGGGGCTGGTCACTCACTTGGCGAAAGTGAAACCAGACCCATCCTCTATGTGCGCGGACTAGGGACCTCAGTCCCCATGGACAGAAAAACAGATTTTAGCGCCCTGTGACCTGGCAGTCTGCTCAGGGTCTGTGTGGGACTGCAGAGCCCCTCTCCAGCTCATGGATCTCACAAGCGGTAACCTCCTGCCTGCCTGCCCTCTTACATTCCCAAACAGGAGTCTGTGAACAGAAATCGGCACAGTAGGGCATATGCTTCCCAAGAGGGCCACTTGCCTCAGTCTCTCTAAAAGCTGCCTCTAACTCTCTAACAAGGCAGGGTCTGACATCAGCCTCAGGAACCTTTGAACAAAAGGAGCAGCCTGGGCTCTCCTTCAGCCTCTCAGCTCTGTGCATAGCCAAGACTCCATAGGTACTGAGCTCTTCAGGTGGGACTGGGTTTCCTCGCCCCCTAGTGGTTGCAACGGAGAACCACATAAACACTGGCCCAGTTAGTCTGGAGCCTCCCTCACACACATCTTCCCTTGCTGGGACCGTGACAACCCCACAGAGCAGCTCTTGGGGCCTCTGAAGATCATAAGACACCCAGAGTGGGTCATCAGTGATCCCGGGGAAGTGAACTTCAGTCCAGCTACTCTCCTTGGATCAGTCAGAGTCCCACACAACTACACTAAGATCTGCTAGACTGCCTACAGCTCCTGGATCCCCAGCTTAAGAAGATCAGGAGTTTGACCAGGCTGAAAATAATTAGCCCAGGAGTGCATCTCAGGGGGTGCTGAACTCTTTTCTCACAAGAAGCACAAGAGGGCAGGGTCTTCTACCCCTCTGCAACAGAAAATTTTGAGGAAATCATCCAGGAAAACCCAGGCCATCAGAGATTACCAAACTACATCTCCCCTAACAAGCTCAACTGAGAAGAGTCCCCAGTTAGATGGCAGATATGAACACATTCCCCCATGGTATACACTGACCTAGGGAGCAAAAATAATCAGAACTTTCCCCACTAGTTTTTTTTTCTTTTAAATGGGGAGCCTGCGGCCATCTAGTATTTTTAACTTGTTTAACTTTTAACTTTTTAATGTTTTTTTTAGATTTTTAATCCTTTTTTCTTTGTTGTTATTACTGAATTTGGTGTTCATGGATGTACATTTTGTGTATGTGTGTGTGTATGTAGTGGTGGTTAGCTTCTACTGTCTCTGTGACCTCTTGAACTTGACTACTGTCTCTATTGCATTGGGGTTCAATCAGGAAAACATTTCATGATAGCAAAGTAGCCCTCAGTCTCCTCTGGTCAAAGAGAACCATGCCCCATACTAACCTCTTCTTCCCTTGTACTCTGGCAATTCCTAAAATATATGCTGCTCTCTCTTATTCTCACCCAAAGTCTTTACCCCATCTGCTTCCCATTTCTATGTTTTCCTTATTCCTAATTGAATAACCTACACCCCTCTAAACTCTTGTTCCTCTTTATTCTAAGTCAGGAGTTCTAATCTACCTCCCAATTCACCTCCTTGGCTTTCTAGACATTTCTTCTCTCCACTTACAGAGGCCCTCCTAACTGAAGAAAGGGACATTCTTCAAAATGGGTACTTGCTTGCTATCATAATATATCATGAGAGTTATTTCAAAGAAAACTGTTCCTATAGGAGCAGCTATAGGTCTGAGCTGCCCAAATAGCACCATATCCCAATGAAGCAAAACCATAAGAAGCTCCAATTACCCCTACACCCCTACAAGAGTAATACAGTTGGTCTTCAAGACACACCCCCTGTTTCTGAAAATGAGGAAAAGGGGAAATAACTCACCACCTTAACCTCACAGTTCTCTACCTAAGGACTCCATTGTTGGGGCCCTAGATGAAAACCAAAGAAATTGTATCAATATTATGACTAGTAACTCAATCAAAGAGTTGAAAGAAGAATTAAGGAAAGAGATCAGAGAACAATTTCAAGTGATGAAAACCAACTTTTATAGGGAAATAAGGGAGCAATTCCATGAGATGAAAGATCAGGTTTATAAAGATTTAGATGCCCTGAAAAGAGATGTAGAAGAGCTATCTGAATTGAAAAACACTGTCAACCAAATCAAATATTCACTGGAAGATACTAACACCAGAGTAAACTCCACTTAAAATAGAACTTATGCTCTTGAAAAATGCATATCAGATAATGAAGATAGGCTAAGCAATGTCGAGTTCAAGGAGGATAGACAAGAGAAGATACATATAATACATGACCAGAACTTCCAAATAATATATATCGAGATGAGGAGAAATAACCTGAGAGTCATTGGAATAGATGAAAACTCTGAACAGCAAACAAGAGGCATTAAGAAACTTTTAAGTGAAATTATAAAGGAGAACTTCTCATATATTAGAATTGACCCAGAATATCACATCCAAGATGTCTATAGAACACCAAACTGGCCTAATCAAATGAGAAATTCACCAAGACATATCATATACAAAATGAATAACAGAGAAATTAAAGAGAGAATTATAAAAGCAGACAGAGAAAAGCCCCAAACCGCATTCAGAGGCAAACCAATTAGGATCACTACGGAATTTTCAGATCAAGCAATGAAGGCCAGAAGAACTTGGAACAATATTTTTCAAGCCTTGAAATTTAACAATTTTTAGTCAAAAATAATATACCCTGCAAAACTCAGCTTTTAATGTGACTGAGAAATTAAATACTTCAACGATAAACTCAACTTCGCAAGGTACATGAACCCAAATCCTGCACTACAGAATATTCTCAAGGATATTCTTCATTCAGAAGAAAATGCTAATAATACCCTAAACCCTTAAACAAAGGCAAGTCAATAACCACATTACACACTAAAGGATTCCCAAGATAGCTCAAAATTCTAATAGTCACAAAGTCTGAGGCTCAGTTTCCCATATCTATTCTAACTCTGAATGTGAATGGTCTCAATACCCAAATTAAAAGACATAGATTGGCTCATTGGATCAAAAAAAATCCAACAATGTGTTGTCTACAGGAGACACACCTCATACTCCAAAATAGACATGGAGTGAAAGTGAAAGATTGGCAAAATATCTACCAGGCCTGTGGCTCAAAAAAGCAAGCTGGCATGACGATCCTAACATCTGATAAAATTAATTTCCATCTAAAACTAGTCAGAAAGGACAAAGATGGACACTTCATAATACTAAAAGGGACAGTTCATCAAGAAGAGATAATGATAATTAACATTTATGCCCCCAATTACAACCCCCCCAAATATATGGAAAATATACATGTGGACATTAATCCCCTTATTGATCTCAACACAATAATACTGGGGGACTTCGATACAACATTATCAACACTAGACAGATCACCAAAGCAAAAAATCAATAAAGACATCTCCAATCTTAACAACTCTATTAATCAATTGGGCTTAACAGAAATCTACAGAATATTCCATCCTAAGTCAGCTTAATTTACCTTCTTCTCAGCAGCTCACGGATCCTTTTCTAAAATAAACCACATCCTAGTTCACCAAGACAATCTTAACAAATACAAAAAAAGTTGATATGGTCCCATGTATCCTGACAGACCACAATGCTATGATCTTAGCAATCAACAACAAGAGAAACAACAGAAATTACTCAAATACTTGAAAATTGAATAATTCCCTCTTAATTGAAGGATGGATAAAAGAGGCAATGAGAGCAGAAATCAAGGAATTCTTGGTAATGAATGAGAATGAGGAAACAACACACTGAAATACCTGGGATAGTATGAAGGCATTCTTAAGAGGTAAATTTATAGCATTGAGTGCATACATCAAATGTCTAGGAAGACCCGAAATAAAAAGCCTTATGCTAGAACTCAAATGCCTGAAAAAAGATGAACAATCCAATCCCAAAGCTAACAGAAGACAGGAAATAACTAAAATCAGAGCTGAAGTCAATGAAATTGAGAACAAAAAAATAATTCAAATTATTAACAAAACAAAGAGTTGGTTCTTTGAAAAAATAAACAAGATCGACAGATCCCTTGCCAACCTCACTAAAAGGAAGAACAAACTGAAGCAAATCAACAAAAATCAGAGACCGAAAATGGTGATATCACCACGGACTCAACCAAAATCCAGAAGATTATCAGAACCTATTTTGAAAATTTATACTCCGCCAAGTTTGATAATCTGGAGGAGATGGACAGATACTTGGACACATACATGTACAACATCCCCACATTAACACAGGAGGACATTGAAAATCTAAACCAACTTATCTAAGTTAGTGAAATTTAAGCAGCAATCAAAGCTCTTCCAAAAAAGAAAAGCTCAGGACTGGATGAATATATGGCATAATTCTACCAAACTTTTACAGAAAAGTTAACACCGATCCTCTATAAACTCACCCATGACATTGATAGAGTGGGAGCACTCCCAAACACCTTTTATGAAGCAAATATTACACTGATACCAAAATCCAACGAAGACATGTCAAGAAAAGAAAACCACAGTCCAATTTCCCTGATGAACATAGATGCAAAAATCCTTAATAAAATTCTAGCTAATCAGATCCAAAAGTACATTAAAAAGATAATACTTCATGATCAAGTGGGCTTCATTCCAGGAAAACAAGGCTGGTTCAACATTCACAAATCAATAAATGTAATTCATGACTTAAATAAAATTAAAAATAAAAACCATATAATCATCTCAATTGACACAGAAAAGGCCTTTGATAAAATTCAACACCACGTTATGCTCAAAACTCTGCAGAAGATAGGGATCAAGAGAAGATACTTTAACTATATTAGATCCATTTATGACAGACCCCTAGCCAACATTATACTCAATGGAAAAAGACTGAAAGCATTTTCAGTGAATTCAAGAACAAGACAAGGTTATCCACTTTCACCACTCTTGTTCAATATAGTCCTTGAAACCCTTGCCAGAGCTATAAGGCAAGACAAGGAAATCAAAGGAATTTGTATAGGCAAAGAGGAAGTTAAGTTGTCTCTATTTGCTGATGACATCATTCTATACCTAGGATACCCAATAAGTTTGACCAGAAAACTTCTAGAATTTATAGGCGATTTCAGTAAAGTGGCTGGCTAAAAGGTCAACACCAATAAATCACTATCTTTCCTTTACTCCAGCAAAAAGTGTATGGAAGAAGAAATCAGGAAATTTCACCCATTCATCATCGCCTCCAAAAGAATAAAATACTTGGGCATCAACCTTACAAAGGATAAAAAGGACCTCTACAATGAAAACTATCAAACACTAAAAAAAGAAATTACAGAAGACCTGAGTAGATGGAAAAATATTCCATGCTCATGGTTAGGCAGAATTAATATAATAAAATTGGCCATTCTACCCAAAGCGCTATACAGATTTAATGCAATCCGCATCAAGATACTAATGTCATTCTTCATGGATATAGAAAACTCAATTCTCAAGTTCATTTGGAATAACAAAAGACCCAGATTAGCCAAAACATTACAGGAAGGAAGAAGTTGGAGATATCTCAATGTCTGACTTGAAATTATACTACACAGCCATAGTAACAAAAACAGCATAGCATTGATATCAAAACAGAACTGAAGACCAATGGAATAGAATAGAAGATTCTGAGCTGAACCCCCATATCTTTAACTACTTGATATTTGATAAAGGGGGCAAAAACATAGTGTGGAAAAAAGCCTGTTCAATAAATGGTGTTGGACAAATTGAACAGCCATGGGTAGACAACTGAAGCTGGATCTCTATTTTTCCTCCTACATAAAAATTAAATCAAAATGGTTCAAAGATGTGGATATTTACCCAGAAACTTTAAATTTACTTGAAAAAGAAGTAGGGGGTGCTGGAGCGGTGGCTCGGTGGTTACAGCGCTTGCCCGTCATGCACAAGTACACAGGTTCAGACCCCAGCAACTCACGAACACAACTAAGTGTTGGAACAACAAAAGTCTTGTGAAAAACTCAATAAAAATTGATTCTCTCTGAAAAAGAAAAAAATAAAAAGAAATAGGATCAACTCTACAGGACATAGGGGTTGGCGGCACCTTCCTTAACAAAACTCTCATGGTGCAAGCAGTAAAGTCAAGAATAAATGAATGGGATGTAATTAAACTAAAGTTTTTGCACAGCTAAAGAATTAGTCGAATGTCAAGAGAGACCCAACAAAATGGGAGAAAATCTTTGCCTGCTACACCTTGGACAGAGGGCTAATATCCAGAATATACAAAGAACTAAAAAAACTAAACAACAAAATCACAAATAATCCATTCAATAAATGGGCTATGGATCTAAAAAGAAACTTCTCACCAGAGAAAGTCCAGAAAGCCCATAAATATATGAGAAAATACTCTACATCATTAGCAATAAGAGAAATGCAAATCAAAATTTCAATGATTCCACCTCACTCCTGTTAGAGTGACAAAAATGAAGAATACAAACAAAAACAGATGCTGGAGGGGCTGTGTGAAAAGAGGAACACTGTCATGTTGCTGGTGGGACTGCAAACTGGTTCAGCCACTCTGGAAAGCAGTGTGGAGACTCCTCAAAAAATTAAGAATGAAACCATCTTATGACCCAGCTATCCCACTCCTGAGTATTTTCCCAAAAGAATTAAAATCAGCATATTATAGTGATGTGGCTTCATCAATGTTTAGAGCAGCTCAATTTACTATAGCTAGATTATGGAACCAACCCAGATGCCCCTCACTTGATGAGTGGATTAAAAAACTTTGGTACGTATATACAATGGAATACTACTTGTCCATTAGAGAAAACGATACCATGCCTTTTGCAGCCAAATGGATGGAGATGGAAAAAAATATGCTAAGTGAAGTATCCCAATCTCAGAGATTCAAGGGCTAAATGTTTTCTCTCATTTGGGGAAGCTAAAATACAACCAGAAACAATATATAAGATGGCTAAGCTAATAATAACCTCAGCATGTATGAATTTTTACACAAACAGGGAGAAGCTTGCCTAGGATATCTGGAGACATAGGAAGAGGGCAGGGAAGGGAGAAGGATTAGGAAGGACCTCTAGGAGACTGGAGGGAGGGAGTATGGGGGAATCAACTCAGAAGGAGATCTCTGGCCTCCAGGAGAAGTCCATTTAATGCAGGTATTCTTTTTGGGGAAACAGAACCGTGGGGAACCCAAGGGGAGAAATCATGACATGGCATCAGCCATGGCTAACTATGTAAATATACATTGGTTCTTGATTGTTTGATAATGATTGCCCCTCAATTGTAAGTCCATATTCAACTAATTAAAAACAAAAGACTTCCTTTGGGAGAATTTGTGCAGTCCCAATTAGCTCCTATCTTTAGGGACCCACATTAACACAGTTGAACCTAGAAGCCAAAATTCTGTGGATGTTCTTCCTCTTACTTCCAATCGTGACACCCTGACACTGTGCAGTTGATGTTCTCCCTCACTGTGACGAATTCAAGTTAAATTTGCTTTAGTGCAGTAGAGGCAGGATAATGAGAACTGTGTGAGATGCACTTGATTTAAAAGGTCTCGGAGATATCAACAAGCACATGAACATTTGTATCTGGGCATCATGACAAAATAGAAGTAAAGATGTGTCTTTGAAAAGCCATTCAATAAATCAGGATTGTATCACTTAGACAGCAATGTATATGCCCAAGTCAAAAAAAGTTGTAGGTTAATAATGATTCCCTTTTTTCTGTAGCCTCCCCCATCACTTTTCATAGCCCCCTTTCCCACTGTACACCCTTCACTTTATAAAGGTCTGTCACGCCACACTCATTCACAGATCTGTGATCTGGCTCCTGTTGCGTTGATTTGAAAGAGACCCCACCCCCCATTCCTACTGTTAAATTTCTCAGGATAACAACTCCTTCAAGCTCTTGAAACCTCAGACACCTAGGTAGTTCCAAGGTCTTAGCCCTCTTCCCTTAACCCCTGGTCTCCCATCCATTCACCTGAGTTTATTTTGTGTTCTTTATCAGAGGTAGCACTACTCACACTCTATGGCTGCTCCCCGCTCATTTATTTCTGGAGTCCTAAGCTTTCAACGCATGTATCTAAACTAATGTAAATGCAGTTAGGTTAAGGGCAAATTAATAAGTATAATTTTTGAAAAACAAAAACTGTATGTTTACCAATTACATGACTAATAAACTTAATTGTAAATTTGTTTTAGGCCAGCTTAAATAATGAGAGATGAGGACAGAAAGGTGAGATAATCAGAAAGTCTAATTGCGCTAAAGACCTAGAATATTCCATTTTTTATGTTCGTCTCTGAAAAGTGGAAATTGAATTTTTGTGTAAGAAATTATACATATATATCTGGAGTCACATATACACTGACATACTCATCTGGGAAGGTCTAGATCCAAATGTTAGCAGTAGTTATCTCAGGGTAAAGAAGACAGAAGAAAGGATTACAGGCTTTTTTCACTCTTTGGTTTGATTTTATTTACATGTTTAATTTACTCTAGAGCAAACAAGTATTTGTTAGGTAATAAGACAGCATAGAACAGAATAAAAGTGTTAGAGTTCCTTTGCAAGTCTTCATGTGGTGCGCTTTGAGTGACACTAGCAGGACCATAGGCCATCCATCCTCAAAAGAAAATTGTGAAAGACAACTTTCCTTCTATGTCATCTTTATTGGACCCACCAGTTAGATTTTTCTATAGGGGAAATGGTACCAAGTTAGGCTTGGTGCAGGCAGGAGGTGGGTTGTGGAGATGTCTATGAAGTATCAACGCAGAATTAAAGATCCATGCCCTGGGAAACTTTCCTTCATTAGGCTATTCTCAACCTACCAGGTGATGTCATAGAGAACTCCCCTCACCTCTTGTCCTGAAGCTGTGGATGTACAGAAGCAGAGGTCCTGTACATTTTAGACAACATCTGTTACAAGCAATGAGCAGTCATTACAGGGATTATGCAGAGAGCATCAAAGGAGATAAGGATTATTTTCAAGTTCTGCACAGAAAAAGAACAAAAAGAGCTGGGGCTGTGGATGACTTTTGCACGTATTCTGCCTTGTTGGATCTGAGAGCAACTGCACATGGAAAGACTGGAAATGCATCTCGATTGCTGGTAAAGACATATTCACGGGAGTCACTGTTCTGACAAGGACACGGCAGACTGACTCTGGAACCAACTACGAGGTTAAAAATGAAGTCAGGAAAGTGAGCTCATGGGTTCATTCCGTCTTTATAAAAATGTTTTCATTAGTGCATTATAGTTCTACATAACAGTGGGGTTCATTTTGCATAACAATACAAGCCTGGAATAGGATTTGCTCCATTTGGGTCCTCAGTTCTTTCCCTTTCCATCCCCTCCTTTCTTCCCTGTACCCCTTTTTACTCTGCTAGTCTTCCTTCTGTGTATCTATTGTGTTTGTTTTAATTGGTGCTTTATAGATACACATAAAGGTGCAGCTCACTGTGTGATATTCCCATGTGCACATAGCACAATCTGGCCAACTTCATTCTGCAATTCCTCACTTTTCCTGTGCCTCCTCACACCTGCTCAATCCCCTGCCTCTGTTCCACCGATCTCACCTCTGTTTTTGTGAGATCTGCCATGCTTTTTTCCTTACATTACTCTAGCTTCCTATCGGACTCTGGCTTCTTTCTCTTAGCACGAAGTTCTTCAGTTCCACCCATTTATCCAGCAAATGCCATAATTTCATTCTTCTTTAAGGTTTAGTAAAACCCCATTGTACATATATAGCACAGTCTCTCTATCCATTCATCTGTTGATGGGCACCTGGGACGGGTCCATAGCTGGGTGTTGTAAATTGTGCTGCTATACCCATTGATGTGGTTGTTTACTTACAGTGTGCTGATTTTAGTTCTTTTAGGAAAATACCAAGGTGTGGGATAACTGATTCATGTAGTGGTTCTATTCTTTTGTTTTCTGAGGTAGTTGTGCTAATTTGCAGTCCCACCAACGACGAATGAGTGTACCTTTTCCCCCACATCCTCACCAGCATTTATTATTTGTATTCTTTTTCTGTTTGTTTATTTGTTTTTTGTTTTTTTTAAGATAGAAGGACAGTGAGAGAGAGAGAGAGACATAATCAAGTTTTACTTAGTTTTTCATGTGGGCTTCATTGCTCCAACACTTAGTTGTATATGCACCACATGGTGCTAGGGTTTGAACCTGTGTACTCACACATGCCAGGCAATTGCCGTAACTGCCCAGCCACCACTCCAGCCCCCTTATTATTTGTATTCTTGATTGTCATTCTGACTGCAGTGAGATAAAATTAAATATAGTTTGATTTGCATTTTCCCTCATTGTTAGAGATGTTGAACGTTGTTTTCATGTATTTGTTGCTCATTTGTGTTTCTTCATTTAAGAAATGTCTTTTCATTCTTTTGTCCATTTATTCATTGGGGATTTTGGTGTTAACGTATTGAATTCTTTTTATTATAATTATTAAGAAATTTAGTTGTTGTACAATCAAAAATGCTTCCAATGAAACAATATGATATGTATATATTCTAAAAATTAGATTTATCCCATAGAGACTTCCCTAATTTCCCACACTTACCCTCTCCCCTGCCCCTCCCCACTCCTTCCCACTACATCTCTACGAGTGCCTTATGTGTGTCACTACACCTTTGCTGGGTTTAATGCATGAGAGTTGACCACCTTTCACACTGGCCAGAGTCTAGCCCCAGCCTCCACAGATGAAAGAAGTCATTCGACCCTTGACTCTCTGGGTTAGGCTAACTTCACTCAGCATGATTTCTTCCATCGCCATCCATTTACTTTCAAAGGCTGCAATATCATTGTTTCTAATTGCTGAGTAGAATTCCATGGTATATACATACCACAGTTTTTGGATCCATTCATCCAGTGAGGGGAATCTGGGCTGTTTCCATAATTTAGCTATTATAAATTGAGCTGCTATGAACACGGATTTTGCTGTGTTGCTGCAATGTGCAGATTCTAAATCCACTGGAAAAATACCCAGGAGAGGAATAGCTGGATCATTTGGCAGGTTCATCCCTTTTTGAATTCTTTTTATATTCTGGATATTAATCCTCTGTTAGAGAATTAACTGGTGAAATTTATCTCCCATTCTGAAGGCTCTCTCTTCAGGCTCTTGTTCCCATTACTGTGCCAAAACTTTTTAATCTGATGCCATTTCACTGACTGACTCCTGGTTTTATGTCTTGAGCTTTCAGGGTCTTGTGGAGGAAGTTGATGCCTGTACCTACATGTTGGAATAGTGAACCTAGGTTTTCTTCTAGCAACTGCAAAGTTTCTGGTCTAGTTCCTGGGTCTTTGATTGACTTAGATTTATCTTTTGTGTGAGGAGAGATAAGATTTAGTGCAATTCTTCTACCTATGGATATCCCGCTTTCCCACGACCATTTGTTAAAAGGTTGTCTTTTCTCAAGAATCTATTTTGGGCACCTTTGTCAAGTGTCAGATGACTGGAACTTTGCGAGTTTGCCTCTGTGCCTTCTTTTCTGTTGCCTTGGTCTTCTTGCCTCCTCTGATGCCAATGCCATGTCTTGTTGCTACGGCTCTGGTATAATTTCAGATCAGGTGTTGTGGCGCCTCCAGTTTCGTTCTTCTTGCTTAGCATTGCTTTCACTATTCTGGATCATTTGTTCTGCCAAATGAAATTTGGGACGTTTTTCCTGGTTCTGTGAGAAATGTCATTGCTATTTTGATAAGGATTGCATTGAATCTGTAGATAAATTGTTGGTACCATAGCCATTCTGACACTATTAATTATTGATTATTGATTCTGCCTATCCAAGAACGTGGGAGGTTTTTCCATCTTGTAAGGTCTTCTTCAGTTTCTGTCTTCACAGTTGAGGGTTTTCACCTCTTTTGTTAGATTTAGTCTCAAGTACTTTTTTTAGGCTCTTGTGAATGGGATGGTTTTTCTGATTTCTTTTTTAGCAGAATCACTATTGGAGTATAGGTAAGTTATTTAAGTTATTTTTCTTGTTTCCTGATACTTGCTGAATTCAGTTGTCAGCTCTAGAATTCTTCTGATGGAATTTTTTTGGTTCTTCTGGTTGTGGGATCATGTTGCTAGCAAATGGAGATGATTCAACTTCTTCTTTTCCTATTTGGATCCCTTTAATTTCTTTCTCTTGCCTGATTGTTCTGGCTAGAGTTTCAAGGACTATGCTGAATAGGAGTGGTGAGAGTAAGCATACTTGACTTGTTCCTGATTTTAGATGAAATGCTTTCAGTCTTTCCCCATTAAATATGATGTTGGCTTTGGGTTTGTCACATGAGGTAAGTTCTCTCTATTTTTTAACCAATCCTTAAAGAAAGAGATTGGAATTTAAGCATAGCACCTCCCATATAGGCATTCTAGTTAGCTATTTATTTCCTGCATTTAGTTCATAAATTTCTTGCTATAGTTAGTTTCCACAATGTGGGTTTAGTTGTTTCCATTTTCCCACTTACTATCTTATAAAGAACAACTCTTTACACAACTCCACACACATTTGTGGGCTTGATGAGCTCTAACTGGCATTCATAATAGAAACCCAAGTGCCCTACTTGTTCCAGCTGCTATACCCCATAGACATGCCCTGACTTTTTTTTATCAAGGCTGGGTAGTCAGTTCCTTATTCTGTCTGTGAACCTGAATTTTTATTGCTAAAGCTGTAGACTCTATTGCTAATTATGATGAACTGAACCTATTGACTGTCCTCAAATGTGTTAAATCATTAACACAAACCAGGGAATCATTTTAGGGTTGGGGGGGTTGATGAAAAAGTAAAACCCAGATTTTAATTAATTTGATAACTTTGGCTTTACAATTTAATATTTTTTCTTATTTTACACCCAGCTTTATCTTGTAAGCACAGTATATCATTAAAACGAAGCCATTTTTTAGCTACTAATCTCCACAGACATCCCCTTTTGCGTTTGTCTTATCTTCCTTTGTGATTGACACATCCATCCAAATAGGAATGTGTCAAAAATCAACCAATATTGAAATTTCCAAGGATGAACACAATTGTATTGGATACACAATTAAAACTTGGACTTTCACCCCTGCATCCAAATATCTCCCCTCAGCACCTTGTTTCCCCCTGAATCTTTTTCATACAGAGCTCCATTTGAAGCTATTATCTGACTAATAGGAATTATCTTGTACTGGCCTAATTCCATAAAAGTATCTATAATCCTTTAATCACTCTAAGGAGCAGACTAATATGGGCATTTGCTTAAAAAAATAAACACATACACCCACACACACAAATACAAAAATTCTGCAGGCAGAATACGTTAGGCTAGCATCCTGCAGTTGGGACAGATCTATCAACTCCCACCATTGATGTTGCAGGAGCAAAATCACTATTCCAAAACAGCCACATCAGATGGTACACTGGTTTATCTATTTGTTGACTGTCTTGACCATTAAAATCAAATCAACAGAGAAAAATTAAGTTATACATATATGAATTGTCATATTGGATATTGTGTCTATTTCTTATGATCTATCTCTGTGTCTTCATGAATGTTTCTGTATGTTTTCTTCAGAGAACACAGTCCTGTGTACTTGTAGAAGCACGTGCCTGAAATCAGAAATAAAATAGAAAAGCAACTAGCAGAAAATTACAAATAGACATTTACACTGCATTGTAAATTTCAACTCTGTCTTATGTCAGCCTAGTTTGCCTTGTGGTAAAATAATCCATAATTAAACTTTACTGTAGTTTAAATGTTAGCAAAATGGACTGTCTTAGTCAATCAGTGTTTAGAAAAAAATTAATCAAGTCCAATTCCTGTCTATAATGAACTCTTTCATGCCCTGCTAGCTCAGGCGTTCAGTTCCAAGCGAGGCTGATCAGGTAACTGAAGCAGCAGCTCAGGACAGCTAGACTTGTCTTCTCACTTTGTTTTGTAAATATTTAGAGTTCATAAGCTTGTGAAATATCAGCTAAGGGGGAAATTATACATTTGATAACTTCAGAAAGAATTCGCAAATCAAGTATCTGGTTTTAAGTGCGTAACAGTATAAGATATTGATATGCCGGTGAAACACATGCAGACTGAAAAATACATTTCAGGAACTTTTGAAGAGTCATCTCAGCATTTTGGTGAAATACAAATTTGATCAGCCTTGGGTCCTACTCATATCCACCTGGAAAAATGTTAGTACATAAGCATTAGGCTGAAAGCCTCACTCTGCTCTTACTAAATATGCCACCTCTGGTAACTGTTTGACATCTAGCTGCGGGAGGGACAATGTATGAAGTATAGGTTTTATAAAATATCCAACCGGCATTGACGCGCAGCCAGATAAACACACACAATGGCAGGCACATTCTCAAACGAGTACTGTTTTCATAATGGATCAAATATCAGTGCTGGATAATTCCTGGCATCCAGGAATCAACACTGGATTCTAAGTTCTCATCAGGCACCTTCAGGCTTCCCTTTATTCACCCTCCGGGACCAGTTCTCCAAATGTCCCTTCCTCCTCTCTTACAGAGTACCCTCATTCCGCTGGCTTTCCTGTCCTTTAGCTAATAAAGCTTTTTCTCCATGAGACTGCCACCGTCTTATCCACCTCTGAGATTCTCTCTACACCAAGACTGGAGGAAGTGAATGGACAGAGAGAATGAAAAATGAAGTGGGAGAAATGACAAAGCGCAAGTCACTTTCCAGGCCCATTTAAAGCGCCTGCTAGGAAAGACTAGGTTGCTTTCCCACAACCAGCTTCTTAGATACAGCTATGGCCAACAGCATTTCACACACACACACACACACACGATATCCCAGGTATCCCAGGTATCTTCTTAGCTTGGAAATTTTAGCCCAGGATAATGACCAGGGGGTTCTTTGAACTTAGATGGGGGGGGGCATTGCATTTTATTCTCACCAAACTCTAAGAAAAATGTAGCATTTCCTTTATTTACTAGATGGTATTAATAGAAATCCTGGTACCTTTGGCAGTTTATAATTGTTGCAAATGTGGTCTAATGCTCACTGCTACTTAGAAAACAGGAAAACAACTAGACCCTCTGTAGCTCTTATAAATCATCGTGTTAATAGAAACTACATGTATATTGCAAATTTGGGATTTCCCTTGATGTGTTTACAGATAACGGGCCTTCTCTGAAATTCTATGCATTTCGCTTGGTGGATATAAGCATTGTGAGGTACTTAGCTGTTCTTTAATCTAAACCCTATGTCGTTTCTGCACTCCTAGGTGTCCTTCCATTGGGAGACCATGTGCTAATGTCAGGACAGTGACAGTGGCCCCTGCTTCTCTCCATGCCCAAGCTCCTCTTTGACAGAGGCAACTGTGGCTAGGGATAAGGGAAGATGAATAATAAAAGGATTGCCTCTTCAAAGCCTCACTATTCCACCTTAGGGCACAAACCGGGATGCAGTGAACCCTGCTACCACCGGCTTCTGAAGTGGACAGGGCTGGGGCGCAGCATGAGCCCTTCACAGGAAGGCATGGTTCACCTAGCATTAGGTGTGCTCTGCGCATTGACAAGAAATGCAGGAGCGGTGTCCTGCAGCCATCTGGCACTTCTGGCCCAACCCTGTGCTAAGGTGTCGCTTCCAACAGCCACACGGATAGTGATTTCCCTTTGTTTTCAGCAGAGGATAACAGCTGCGCGGTGTCACTGTGGCTTTTAGAAATAAGTCTCTACGCTTTTCCAAAAACAGAGCATCTGAAAGTGATGAGTTCCTATTATGTTGCAAACTGCCTCAAAGCATCGCTAATATTCTTTATGTCCAAAGTGCAACTGCTAAGCCAGGTGTAGAATGAATTCACACCGGCAGTTACTGAAGCGAAATGAAATTGTGCTGTTTCTAAAAGCTTGCTAATGTAAGACCCCCATGATGAGACATCTTGAGGGACCCAGGAGCATTTCCTCAACAAGAACCTTTTACCCTTGAAGCTCAAGGTACGCTTCCAAATACGAATTCAGCCAGCACCTGACTTGACCCAAACTTAGGGCGTTCTGAGAAGTCAGGGCCGACAATCCTAATTGTCTCAGGGAGAATTGCCTAGAGCACCCACAGCTCCAAACCTCATGCTCACTAAAGGCTTTAAGAAGAAGATAATCTCCATTGCTGGAAAAGTAACCACATTCCATAGTGAGTAGAATCTTTTAATCCCACAACAATTCAGAACCAGGTTAGAACTGCTTAGCATAGTGTAAGATAAACACTGTTTGGGGACTAAGTAGTAAAGAGCTATCCTTACCCAAAAAAGAAGTCTAACCTCTGAGAGCAGCTCCTGGGAGGCAGTCCCAAGGCTCAGGGATGTCCTGCCTGATAGGAAAGTCTGCTTGTGAGGGTCCTGGAGGAAGAAATTTCGTTGGTGACTATATGGGGAGAGGACAACCAGAAGCCCCACGTTTGAGCCATCCCAGACTCTGCCCCATGTTCCTCTCCTCCTAGCTAATGTTGATCTATACCCTTTCTCTGATTACTCTTTGTAAGTATATAGCTTTCAGTAATTTCTGCAAATCATTTTAGCAAATTATTAAACCTAAGCGTGATTACTGAAATCCTCAAATTCATAGCCAGCTTAGGCGAGGGAGGGTGGTGCTGAGAATCCCAATCTTGGTGGCGGGAGTCTGAAATTCAGTTCTTCCTTGCTGTTGAGCTGGTCTAGCTCAGGGTAGCATTTGACAGGTTATCTGTGCAAAGTCAGAATTGTATGAACTTTTACAGTTAGCTCAGTAGAGCAACAGCCATTAACTGCACCTACAATAAGCAATTGAGTTGACTTTTGATTTAAGTTAATATCTTACTAAGTTTATTAGTTTCTGAGTACTGAAAATATTAAGTTGAATGTGTTTTTAAAGAGTTGTTTAAATACTAGGAAGGTCTTACCTATGTCATCCTCCGTCACCCAGCATTTCTACCTTGGTTGCATGCCATGTGCTGGGAGAGAAGTTGGAGCTCAGGGATCTGGGCAGAAAAGACTAAAAATACACAAAGGCATAAAAGTATGGCTTTAAGATTTAGTTAATATTTATCAATAAGTCATGAAAACGGTGGTAGGGCTGACTGTAAGAATATGAGTGACAGGGACACCAGGCCATGGAGTCTCAACACATGGGGACCCCAGGCTGTGGAGAGGAGGGAAGTGTTGGCAAGGAGGAAGGAGTGATCAAATGGTGACAATGCACATACAGCGCACCCTCCTGCTGAATACCAGGGATGCTCTCCATCACCTAAATGTCAGAGGGGCTGCTGCGATTCCCAGTGACAGTGGAGGAAACGAGGAGGAGAGCAGGAGTACAGGGGACGGCCCGGTTTAAAAATAAAAGTGACATTAAAAACAAAAAGAGACATCGTCAGATTTGTACCCAGGTCTTTTAATTCGAAGCTCGACCTCCATTCCACAGTCGTTGGCCTGTTTTAATTCCAGCACCACAAGAATCGATTGCTCATGGGACTGCGTGGGAATCCTTCATGAGCTGGGATGTGCGCCCAGTGGTGCTCACTGAGTCACGAGGGAAGTTTTACTCTAAAGGAGGAGAGCGTGGTGGCAGGAGCAGCCTGCTCAGAGCTGAAGACGAAGCCCTGTGCCCTGATGCTTTCTCCTTTCAGGCCCGTGTCAGAGTCAACCGCCACTAGTTGAGAACATGTAGTCACAAGATCCCCGCCTCCTTTTAAGCCACTTCAAGTCTTAAGCTGCAGTCAGAACTGTGTGAGATGGGTAACCCACGAATTGGTGCACTTCAGGCAGCTTCCAGAGCTTTCCAGAGCCAAATGGATGTGTTTCTTCAGCACGAAGCTTGATGTATGAAAACTTAATCCACTGTAGTGCCATTAGCCCCTAAGAGAATGCTGGACACCCGTTCCGTGGGTGGGCTCCGAGGTGCGCACTGAGCCCAGGGGTTTTAAGTGTTTGACAAAATGACTGTAGACTATGGTGACAGATGGCTGAGTCGACTAACAACATCGACTCCCTTTCCCTTGCAAAAGCCAATTAAAAAAAAAATACAAGTCACAAAATAGGAGGCTCACAAATACAGGCTCTGCAAAACTTTTATGAAATTTCTGGAAGCTGGAAACAGAGGAGTCATTTAAAAATGCATTCTTTTACACACACACACACACACACACACACACACAGACACACACACACACCACAACAGGCCAAAAGCACTGACACAGAGATAGGAGCCACACATTCCAAGAGTCCTCAGGGACACTCCAAGAGCCCACAGGAGGCAACCAAGGTCAGGGACAGTACAAAGGCAAATAATAAAATTGATTAGAAAACTGCAGAAACGCCGGCCAGGGGGCTGGAGCAGTGGCTCAGCAGTTACAGCACTTGATACACGAGGACACAGGTTCGAACCCCAGCACCACATACACAAGGGAGGGTTGGAGCAATGAAAGCCACATGAAAAACCAAATAAGATTGATTCTCTTTCTCTCTCTATCTAGGTCCTTTTCTCTTAAAAAAGAAATAAAGAAACCATCAGCCAGTTGTGCTCTGACCATTCCCCTCATTCACCACGGTGCCCCCTGCCTGGATCATTTACCCTTAGGCCAAAGTCAGGAAGCCCCTTTACCAAGGAGTCAGCATCAGCTCTGAGGGCAGAGGGAGGGATGTGCTGGAGCTGAAGGAAAGCAGAGCGGAGCTCGAGGGACTTCAGCACCTCTGCCACGGAAAAGGAGCAAAAGGGAAACGATCCCTTCCAAAGAAGGGAAGAGCTCCCCTAAGGAGATGCACTGGTGTCTGCAGTCCCAGGCTTCACTGGAACCCACCTGGCTGCAGACTCCGCTTTCGTCACCCCTCCCCTGTGGGGCTAGAAGGAAACACACATTGCACATATTACCTGTCACCTAGGAGCAGCAGGATAACACTGTCCTCTTAACTGCTCTGCCCAAAGTACCCTCCACCCCTTCCTCTCTTTTCTGGATGAAAAATACCAAGTTTTCTTTCCCTCTTTGTTGTGTCTGTGCTGCTGGTTTTCTTCATGAGTTCAACACGTTCTTCTTGCCTTCTGTCTAAGCAATTGGACCAGCGCAATATGTTTTGTTTCAGGCCACCAAGCACACAGATTGTCCCCAAGCTATCACTTCACTGCAAGCCCCCTTACCACCCTTATTGTCCATAGATTACTTAAACATTTCCCTCCTGATCACCATTACCACTCACTCTGTTCCACAAGGTTGTCCATCATTTACTTATTCCCATACAAAAAGAGTCTACATTTGTCTTCCCAATAATTCTCTATTTCAGTATTTCCCATTACCACACTGGCTAACTTTTTTCAAAGACTTTTTAACTATGCATTTTACATCTTATAAGCCTTGCACAAAAAGCGATGTGATTGGGTTTCTCTGCATGACGAGCATCCGTCTTGTTGCCCGGGATATCTTTTCCTCCCTGCATCAGCGGTCATGCGCTCATTCCTGAGATGCCACTCACGTCACTGCTCATGCAGCTGTGCATTAAGAAAAAGCAAATTTGAAGGATCTTCCAGAATCCCAAGAGAGCAGCCTGCATGGCCTCCCTCGTGATAACTAAGTCAACAACGCTGACATGGCTTAATATGACTGGAATTTTCAGAGTGGCAATGGGAAAAGCTAATTTCCTCCAGGGGTCAAATGGCATCTTCAGTGGTTGAAATTTCCAGGCCAGCCTCCGCAATTCCTCTATCCTGATGCGAGTGTGAAACCTCATCTCTTCGTCTTGGCTAATTAAATTCTACCTGTGACAGTCAGTGCCACCACTGCTTGTCTGCAAATTAGAAATGTTAATTACTTGAAAATATTCAGTGTTACCATGCTTGGGAAGTCGATTACCACAGCCATGTTTTTGAAGGCTTGGGCCAAAGTCACTTTGAACTGACAAGATCTAATTATTCTTCTGGAATAGTGATGAATCCTGCATTTCCAAACCCAAAGCTGTTTCCAGCTGCCTTCTAGCCCCTCGCTAAGCATCTGATACATTAGTTTTAATTTTCATGTGAGGCCTAACATTGGAAATGCAAACTGAAATAGTACACACAAATTATGAGCAGGAAGAGTAAATTTCTTTTTTCTTTTCATTAGAGCATTATAGTTATACATAGTAGTTGGGATCATTTTGACTAGATCATGCATACATGGAATTTGATTGACTCTATTTCAATAACTGTGCCCCTCTTTTCCCTCCCTTACACCATCTCCCTATTTTTCCAGCACACCATTGATCTTTCGCTTGATTATTTGTTTACTTATGATTTATCCAGCACATATTCATACAGGTGGAAGGCACAGTGGTGTATTTTTATATGCATGCAGCGTGATTTTGTTAAATTCATTCCACATTTCCTCCCCTTTCCCATTCCTCCTTCAACCCTCTCAATCTCCTTCTTATACTTCACTGATCTTCCCTATTCCTTTATGATATCTGACTCCTTTTTTCCCCTTATTTTTCTCTTGCTTCTGCTTGTAAGAGAAAGCATTCGTCTCTTGAGTTTGAGTCTGGCTTATTTCACTTAGTGTGATCTTCTCCAGTTCCATCTATTTACCAGCAAATGACATAGCTTCATTCTGCCTCTTATAGCTGTGTAAAACTCCATTGTGCATGTATACCACGTTTTCTTAATCCATTCATCTACTGATGGGCATCTGGGCTGGTTCATAGCTTGGCTATTGTGAATTGTGCTGCTATAAACATTGCTGTTCCCGTACAGTTTTGATCTACATTTCCTTGATTTCTAGAGATGCTAAATATTTTTTCATATACTTGGTGGTCATTTGTGTTTCTTCTTTTGAGGAATATCTGCTTATTTCTTTTGCCCATTTATTGATTGAGTTCTTTGTTTATTGGTTTTGGTGTTACACTGTCCGAGATCCTTACATAGTCAGGGTATTAATCCCCTGTCAGAGGAGTAACTGGCAGATTTTCTCTCTCTTCACATTCTTAATTGTTTCTTTTGCCTGGAGAGTTGTTTAAATTTGAATGCATCCTGCTTATTGATTTCTGGTTTTATTTATTCAGCTTTAGGGGTCTTGTTGAGGAAGTCAGTACTGAAACGTAAATGATGGAGCATTGGGCCTGTTTTCTTCTCACTCTTCCAAAGTTTCTGGTCTAATTCCTAAGCCTTTTACCCACTTTGATTTAACTGTTGTGCAGGGTGAGATAGGATCTAGTTTAATCTTTCTGCATGTGGATATCCAGTTTCCCAGCATCATTTGTTAAAGGGGTTATCTTTTATCCAATGTATATTCTTGGCACTCCGTCAACTATCAGATGACTGTGACTAGATGGATTTGCTTCTGTGTCTTCTGTTCTATGTCATTGATCTGTATCTCTATTTTAATGCCAATGCCATGCTATTTACTTTTTTTTTACCACAGCTCTGCAGTATAATTTCAGATCAGGTATTATAATGCCTCCAGTTTCACTCTTCTTGCTTAGCACTGCTTTCACTGTGATGGGTCCCATTCTTTCAAATGAACTTCAGGACTGTTCATTTTCTAGTTTTATGAATAATGTCACTGGTAGTTTGATGGAGATTGCTTTGGATCTATAGTCTGATTTTGATACTATGACCATTCTGACAATATCAATTCTGCTTATCCAAGAACATGAGAGCTCTTTCCATCTTATAAGGGCTTCTTCAATTTCTTTCACTGTAGAGAACTTTCACTTGATTAGATTTATTCTCAAGTATTTTTTTTTTTAAAGAGAGAGGGACAGTGAGAGAGACAGAGAAAGACAGAAACAACTTTATTGAGTTTTTCACATGGCCTTAGTTGCTCCAACACTCAGTTGTATACGTGGTGCTGGGGTTTGAACCCGGGTCCTCGTGCTTGCCAGGCAAGCACTGAAACCGCTGAGCCACCGCTCCAGCCCCTCTCAAGTATTTTTTGAGATTTATTCTCAAGTGTTTTTTGGAGGCTATCATGAATGGAATAGTTTTCCTGATTTCTTTCTCAGCAGAATTTCTATTGGAATATAGGAAAGCTATTGATTTGTGAATGTTGACCTTATATCTCACAACTTTAATGAAGTGATTTATTGCTCCAAAAGTCTTCTGGTGGAGTTTATTGGGGGGCAGGGAGAGGAGGTCCTATACATTTGAGATCATATCATTTGACTCCTTCCTTTCCCATTTGTGTCCCTTTAATTTTCTTCTCTTGCCCAATTGCTCTGGCTAGAGTTTCAAGAATCATATTGACGAGGAGTGGTGAAAGTGGGCATTCTTGACATGTTCCTGAGTTTAGGGAAAATACTTGCAGTTTTTCTCCATTTGGTATGATGTTGGCTTTTGGTTTGTCATATGTAGACTTTCCAGGATTGAGATAAGTACTTTCTGGTCCTAGTTTCTACAGCATTTTTAGCATGAATGGGTGCTGGGTTTTATCAAAAGCCTTTTCTATTGAGATGAACATATGATTCTTGTCCTTAATTCTATTTATATAGTGAATTATATTTATTGTTTTGCACATGTTGAACCCACTTTGCATGCCTGAGATGAAACCCACTTGATCATGGTACATTACTTTCTTAATGCATTTTTGAATGTGGTTTGCTCATATTTTATTAAGGTTTTATACTTCTGGGTCTCTAGGAGTTAATTAGGTTACAATGGTGACTATGAAGGTATCCTCCATCTTCAAGTGTGGAATTAATGTTCTTTTGGGGAGAGATGTGAGTTTCCCTCTCTCTCTTTGCCCTCTGCCATACAAGGATACAAAGAAGTGGCCATCTACACCCAGAAAGCATGTCCTCAGCAGAAACCAGATCTGCCAATGCCTTGGTAGTAGACTTCCCAGGCTTCAGAAATCTAAGCACATTTCTGTTTCTGTGACCCACTCTGCAGTATTTGTCACAGCAGACAGAAGTGACTCAGATACATGACAAAACTCATCTCCTAGTAGTTGTTATGCTAGCAGAATTTGTGGTTTTCCTGGGCGGATACCTGGGGTAGCCCTGGCCAGTGAGATGGTAGGGAATTCCTGGGAGGGGTATCTAAACAAATGTTTCTTTAGCAAGAATACACTGAAAGAGATTGGCATGTTATATTCTTTTTCATGTTACAGAGTGAGATTTCACTCTAGCTACTACTATAACTCTCACAACTATAACTGAGGTAGGTCTACATCATCCTTGACACAGAAGGTGTCAGAGCTGAAGAAATAGAAAGGTATGTATGTCACCGAGCTTCAGAATTCATTATACGCTAAGCCAAACTCTCTCCTGTTGTCCTGTTAACTGAGATACGTTTTTATTATTGCTTTAACGGTTGCAGATGGTATAGCAGTTAATATACTAACAGTCTAAGAGGGAGAAACACAGTGCTCTGGGAGAAAGTAAGTTTGTGTGGCAATTAACAGAAACTTTTCCTTTATTACCAAGTAGAAGGGCAATCAGCAACATCCTCAAACGCTATTCCTGGATTAAAATATATAATTGCTTTAGCACCAAAAAGCAACTCAATGAGAACCAGCCATCAAAAAACGTACTCTAAACAAACAGGCATAGTTGTCTGTTTGTCTGGCTTTATTCAAAACAAATTCTAATCTATCTTGAGGAGTTTTTCCCAAAGGGTGCATCAGAAGTTAAACAGTCTGGTTAATAGTACAAAAGAAGGTGGAGGGGCTGGAGCGGTGGCTCAGCAGTCACAGTGCTTGCCTGGCATGCATGAGGATGCATGTTCAAACCCCAGCATCTCGGACACAACAAAGTGTTAGAGCAATGAAAGCCACAGGAAAAACTAAATAAAATTGATTCTTCTCTCTCTCTCTTTCTCTAAATAAATAAATAAGAGAACAAAGCCAGACTGTCAGGGAGGGAGAAGAAGAAGGAGGGAGAGGAAGAAGGAGAAAGAATGTAGAATGCTTAGGAATTGCTGAGGGAGCAATGTCAAATTCCAAAGGTTTTTGATAAGCTGATGTGATATACATGAAGAATGTCCAAAAGAAACACCTGCCACGTAGCATTCCCTACATCAGTCCTACTGCAGAGTCCTTCATGCTCAGATCAGTCACAGGGAATGTTATCTATATTCTTGTCATGTAGAATGTAAAGAAAGTAATGCTCTCTCTCTGTATTCTTCCATACAGATCACTCAATATAATAATCTGAGCAATTAATATACTGAATATCTTCAAGAACACCACAGATATGGCTGCTCTACTGGACACTTGACAAATATGTGCCAGCAGCCTAGTTCACCACATCTCTCAAGCACTGTCTGTAGTTTAGAAATCATATAGGTGGAAAATACAGTTAACATCCATTTATGGAAAATAAATGGCCTGGTAGATATCCTTCTGGCCAGGTGTCATCCCCCTGCAGTGTCTATGACCCTGGAGCACTGGTAGAAAAATATACTCATCATCATTTTCTTCACTACTGATTTTCCCAACTTCTTGACTTCAGCAGTAAATGCTTGTTCAGATTTTATTGATGAGGTTTGGGATTCTCTACTTTCCTCCTGCAATGAGAAGAGAAATAATGCCTCTTTCTTTGTTTTAGAAACATTTAATGGGAACTCCTAAGAATGAAAGTTAAAAGTTAGAAAATGTATACTGAAAGACATTCCTAATAAATTGGCTCATTAAATGGGAAAAAACTCAGTTGCATGCTAGAAAGGAGAAAATAGAACTATAAACTTAGTTTTCAACATTCCAAACAAATCTGAAAATGAGATTAAAGAATAGAAATGATGAAGGAGATGATTCCCTTTGAAGGTAGCATGACCCTTTGCCTCCCACTGAACCTCACACTTGCTTGATGTGATTTGATTAATGAGTCATGTTATTAAACTGAGACTAGTTAGAAGTTAGTTACCATGGGAATGCTATAAATATGATGATTCACAGACATCCAAAAGCCTCATCAGTGTTCTCGTAAATCTCTTCTCTTTTGAATTCATCCAGGAAAATATTAGCCTGTTCTTTGCTCTATGCAGTCTTTTACCAAATCCTAATCAACTCCTAGGTCAGGACTGGCCAGTCCACAAGCTTCCATAAAACATGTACTGAGTAACAGCTGTTGCGCCAGATGCTGGAAGCTCAGAGCTGGAAAAGGTACGGTCCATGGCTTCACGAAGCTCAGTCAGGGAAATCTTACCATGTGTATGCCAGAGATCCATTGGTGCTTAATCACAATATGAACAGAGGGGAAAAATCTTATCGGTGATTGTTACTCAATAGCAATCGCAGCAAAGAGGAGTTGGCTCTTATGATTGTGGGGCACATTCACTTTGAGTGAGGGGGCCAATACTCAGATATTACATCTGCAGAACCCGGAAACAATGCACAAACTTGATCATTTGCTTCCAGAAACAGTTAAGATTCCACGATTTCAAAGCTCTGTTCAGCGTATTCACAATTGTCCATTGAAATAGCATTCAATTTGGCCCATAAATATTGAGTGTGTACTGTAGACCATGTGGTCTGGGAGAGAGGAATGAACACAAAGTGAAAAAGCATCTGGGGACTCAAGAAATGTGCATGCTGGTGGACGGAACATTTAAATAGCCGATTAAAACAGCAAATTAATAGAGAGCCAAAGGAAACAATGGTAAGGAAGCAGAATGAGAAATAAGATGAACCAGTGAGGTCTTACGGTTGCCTCTCAACTTCCTCTGGAGTCACCTCCTAATAAACTCACCGTGGTTGAAATTGCCACAATTTGGAAATTCATTTAGCATCCCTAACCTCCGAGCATCGCAGCTCATCCTGGTGTACCTAAAGCACATCCACATTTGCCTTAGCCTGGAGTTGGACGAAATCATATCACACCAAGTCCATGTTACAGTTGAGTGGTGAACGTCTCGTGCAATTTCTTGAATACTGCACTGAAAAGGGAAAGCAGTGGTTGTGTGCATCTGCCTCCCCTCTGGCAGGAAGTGGACACACCTACTTACGCTGAGCCACCGCCAGCCATGGGCCGTCTGCAGAAGGTAAGCGGCGTTTTGACTAGGTACTGAGGGAGGGGGCGACTTTATCACAGGCTAAATCTGAGAAATCCATCTTCCATCTTAGACTTTGATCTTGTGCTCACCTAAAACCCAGTGTTGCCGTTCCTCTTGGACAGCATCCTGGTTCCGCTGACTGGGGCTTGAATTTATGGCACTTAGGTACTTAGAAGGTTATCAGGAAATAAGTTGTTTTTAACACCAACTTTTCTAGTTTGTAATGGGATTGGGGGAAAATCCAGCTGTCTTGGGGGTTATTTGATGACAAATTTATGTCCACTCTGAACGCTTAGATCACAAACTCATTCTCCGTAGCTTGATAAATAGAATCCATATATCAAATGTTATAGCTAAAAGGTACACAAGCCATCATAGAACCCAAATATCTTGAATTGGAAATGAGAAAGCAGAAACCTAAAGAAGCCAAGAGAATTGCTGAAGGTCACATGGGGACTTTTGTAACTGCAGTGACACAAGGAATTAATACCTAAGTTGTAAAAACCCTCTTTCTTTCCATCATACCCAGCTTCTTGGTTTCCTTGGATTTTCCAGTGGCTAAAGGAACTCGATAGCCGGGCCACCTGGCTCCGTGGGAAGAGATTGTTTGGGTGTCTTCGCTGACTGTTTGCAAGAATTATTGTCGATGTGATGAAGCAAGAGCTTGTGCCTTTCCCTGGAAACTTTCCACAAATACCCAAACACGGTTTTCAACAGTCCCCTTGTTGTTTTTTCCCAGTCACAATTTATGTATATTTTCCTGTGAAAAGGGATATGCTTTATGCACAAATTAGCATCTGTCTTGTTCATGCTGAATCCATGTAATCAGTACACTAACGAGAAAAATGACTCATAATGTTTGCCTTATGTTTTTTTTCAATTTGATAAATTAAAAAGCAATGCCAAATCGCGGTTCTGAAGATGCAGCTGAGACATACGATTAACTGCTACAGCCTTGTACGGTCTTCACGGGAAGAAAAGCCACAGCTGTAAGCTTGTTTGAGAAATAATTACACTCATGAGACAAACACCAGTCCAGGAATTCATGTGATTCTATGAACCAAACCAAACCAAACAAAAACCCAATCAGCATGTCCTGGAAGCAAACGATTATAAGCTTCTCCAGTCTCTGTTGAATTCTTTGAAGAGTAGGCCAGATGATTCTAATTTCAAACGATTTAGCCCATTCTCTGCTTAATTAATATGCTTAAATATTAACAGTCTCTAACGGGTTTTCTACAGAGAAGTCGCAATATTGTATCATCTGATTCCTATGTTTAGGGTTTATAATTCTCCTTGAATTTTAGCATGCAATAAAAACATCTATGCCCTGATATGTTAACATGCAGAACTGATGGGCACAAAAGTACTGGCAGACGACTTTGCCCACGGATAGATGGTGTTGCAACCGTGTCCATAAACAGTATGCAATCGCTTTCATTCCTTGACACATTTCTACTGTCTAGTGACAGAAGGTAGATCAACCTCTGGGGGAAGCATCAAGAGGTCAGCAAGAGCCATGGAGTCCACGGAGAGCTTTGAAAATCTGAGATCTAAGTCAGGAAGCTAAAGGAACAGCAAGCTCCCTTGTGAACTCTATGAACTTTCCTAATCATTTCTTACTCTTCAATGTGCTAATCTACCACGAATGGTTTAAAATTCCACCTGTTCAAGCAGAACTACAGCTTGTTCTTTGAGTGAGCAAACTGTGTGACCTCATTGGAGCAGTAATGTACAATATTAGGTTGCATTGTGGAGAGTATGAGGTCCAGATCAATGGAGGTCGGGGTGCCACCGTACTCAAAGGAGAGCAGCAAAGGAACAGCTCTTTGTAGAAGAACGGCACCTACTGAAGGCCAAGAGCATAAAATTTGCAGTACTGCAATGGCCAGTGAGTTGACAGGTGACTGTAAAGATGCACGGATGCTTCCATGGCAGTTGCAAACAGTGAGAGAGCAGGACGCGTGCGTGTTTGTGATATGCTTCTCCACATCTGTGGAACAAAGCCAAAGATTTCACCATGATGGGGAGGTCTGGGGGAACCTACTGCAGCACAGGATCAAAGAATCCACAACACTAGCACCCTGGGCCTCCCAATGGCCTGCAGGGACATCTCCATGTTACCAAAGTAGTGTTCTTGCCACAATGTTTAACCAGAATCTGACAGTGGAAAATCAGTACAATCAGACACATCCAAACTGGAACTGTCTTTAAGACCACAGTGCTGAATCCTTCCAAAATGTCACTGTGCTCAAGGAAAGGGCACTTTAAAAGATTCAAGAGACACAAGGACACGAAAGGAAATATTTTCTTAGTCTTAAAAGAGGTGGCCCTGCTCCTGCTTCCTCAACCCTAAGAAAATGGCTCTTTATTGACCCTTTGATACTATTTCAAAACCGTCAAGATGATAGAGGTCTCAAAAAAACCTAAGTCAGACCCTTCAGGAAAGGACACAGAATGAGGAGCTACGAGAAGGCATGCCTCTGAGGCTTTGCTATTATCTACCAGTGAGAATCATTTCACCAGTCAGGTGCTTGTAAAATAAAGTGATTTACTATCAGACGTAATAAGAACCCAGACCTGGCTCCAGTTGGTCACCCCAGGATTGGTTACGCTGTAGTCCAGCGCTGTCCTCAGAAATGCAGCTTCTTCCTTAAATTTGGCTCCTGGGTGGCAGACAGCTCTCCAGTTTCCACTTCCATATCCTGATAAACTCCACACAAAAGCCAAAAGAGACCATCCCGTCTCTCATGGGATGTCCCAGAATCTCCCCAGCAGATTTCCCACCATGCCTCTCAGGGGCCAGAACTGAGCCATGTGACGTTTCCTAAACCTACCACAATACGGGCATGGGGCTGTGACTACTGCATAGACCAACCAAGATCTAAGCCCCAGGGTATGGGAGCACCAGAAATCGAAACCCAATGAGGATTCTGATTGCAAAGGAAACACTAATAGAACACCAGCCCCAGAGGCCAGCCAAGCATCAGGGGCACATTCCTTCTGAAGCTCCTTGTTGCCCCTGCTCACCTCCAGGATCTCTCATACGAACCTCCCCTAAACCACAGGCTAAATCAGCTGCTCCCCTGCACTCATGTCACCCCTCCACGCACCTCCCGTGGAGCTCAGCACACAGACCATGGTGTCTAAGACGCCCCCCTCCTCTGTTAGACTGTGAGCCCCTAAGCACCCTCCTACTCCATAAGCCATGAGAATCAGTTCTTCAGTCACTGTGCACTTCTGGGGAAAAGTCACAGAGGAGAGGGAGAGAAAAAAGCAGAGAGAAAAGACAGGGAAGGAAAACACAGTGATCATAAACCCAGTTCATATTTAGCATAATCACTGAAGCTGAATTAGGAAATTGTTATTATATTGTTATTTATTATTAAAATTGTTAGTGCTTTTATGTAATCTGCTTTAGTAATCCTTTTTACAACTTGCTGTGATGGCTTGGATGAAAGGTGTCCCCTAAAACCTCAATATGCGTGACAGTGTGATGGCTGAGATGAAATAACGGGGTGATGAGAGCCTTAACCCAATCAGCGAGTTAATCCATTTATAGGGATTAACCGGTAACTGGAGGCTTGTGGGTGTGGCTGGAGAAGGTGGTCATCGGGGATCTGTCTCTGGGTGTATATTTTGTATCTGACATGGTGTCTCTCTGCTTCCTGGTGCCATGACTTGACCTGCTTCCCTCTGCCACATCCTTCCACCTGATGTTCAGGCTTACCTCGAGCTCCAAGGAATGAAGCTGGCCTTTTACGGATCAAGACCTCTGATACTCTAAGCCCCCAAAATAAACTTTTCCTCCGAACTTCTCCTTGTCAGGTCCTTTAGTCACAGCAACAAAACTCCTGCCTAGAATCCTTGCCATCTGGCAAAGTCAGAGCAGTGGTCATCTCCTGAAGTGGGCCTGCACAGATGGGGGTAGGTAGCAGGGAGCAGAAACCCTCTGCCCTGTGTGTTTCCAAAGCGGTGCCTATTGAAAATGGTTGAGACATATGTCCAAGCCACGGTGTCGAAAGCATGGCAAAAATATCTTTGCAAAAGCAATGTGTCAGCATGAGCAGAAAGACTTGGAAAGGGTCAGAGCATGCCATCTTTTTGATGTTTGCTCTCTAAGCAACAAATATAGCAGCCTCTCCACCCACGTCACTCCCGAGACTCCCCACATAACGCCAAATCTCGCTATGCCTGGAGTTCCCAGGGCAACTCATGCGGCAAACACACGTGACCTGTCATGTGGCCAGCACTGTCCTGGGCTGGATTGCTCTTGTGGCATTTATGTTCTAGCAGGAAGCCACCAAAGGGTGAAGAAACAATATTGCATTATATAGAAACCTAAATTATACCTGTAGAGACAGATTACCCCAAATGTGTTCACTTTCAGTAAATATAACCAAGTTAGACACATTCTGCAGACCCATCAGCACAGATCCAGCAAAGAAGCTTGCCAACTGAGACCCTTGGTCATTTATTCATTATAGCAGTCCATTCCTGACTTTCCAAACAAGCCATGTCCAGACTAGTAAAACAGACAAGGAGGACATCAGTTCTGAGCCACCTCCCAGGGCACACCTGAGAAAGAAACGGAAGGAAAAAGCAAAGGAATAAATAAAAAGAAGGAGGAGGAGGAGGAGGGGAAGTGGGGGTTGAAAGGAAGGGGGAGGAGGAGAAAGAGGAGAAAAGGGAAGAGAAGGAGGAATGCAGCAAACAGAATGAGCAGGCCCACAGGGCCCTAAGGAACATGGACTGGGACAAATAAGTGTGATATGCAGCTCACTGTACACATTACCTGAAGGAATATATAAAGACTGCACGAAGCCCACAGAGGAGATTAACTGGAGTCCACTGAAGCTTCATTCACTACAAACTGAAAGATACACCCATGATATTTGCACACAGCCTCAGCATAACCGCACATAAACAGATGTTCAGTATGGTGAAGCACTTTAAGATGAAGCTCAGATCCCTTCCCAGACTGGCTAGCTGGGGGTCTCACAAGACTCCTGCAGGACATACCTGTCCTCTTGCTGTGTCCAGGGTCTTCCCAGTGGCTCCCTTCTCAGGCACCAGGGACTGTTATGTTCACCCCCAGGTTCTCTCTGTCTTGCTGCAAGGTCACCGGGACCCTTGTTTCCTCCCAACGCTGCAGGAAAAGCTCTGGCTGAAGCCTGCTTCTGTTACTCACACCTGGGAGCCCTCTTCTCTGGCTGTGTGTCCTGAAGCTCTCCTCAATCACAGGTGCCGCCCTTTGGATCTGGAACATTCCCCAAAGGTTCATGTGTTAAAGGCCTGGTCTGCAGCCCCTGCAAACCACAGCAAGGTGGAGGGACTTTCAAGAGCAGGGCCAGGGAGGCTGAGGCATTGGGGTTGTGTGCTTGACGGGGAGGGTGGGAGCCATTTTCTGCCTCTCTTTTTCTTGCTTCCTGGCCACTAAGAGGCGAAGGAGCCTCCTCTACTGCACTCCTGCCATGAGCTGCTGTCTCACCACAGGCTTAAAAGCAGTGGGCCAAGCAACCATGAGCTGGAACACCAAAACAGTGCCAAAACACGCTTAGAAAAGTTGGTTGCCTCAGGTGTTGTGTTAGAGCAATGAAAAACTAACACAGTCTGCGAATGTGATGCCTTATGTTTAGCCCATGTGACGGTTCCAGAAGGAGCAGTAGTCCTTCTGACTAGGCCAACTGAGAAGAAGCTCAGGCTGAAAAGTGTCTCCCTGGCGACCCTTTCCTCTGTAACTTGACCATCACAACATATGACCCAGGACAACAGGGGAAGACACAGTGAACTGCTGAGCTTGGCAGATTCCAAGGCTGGGTCGGGAAAAGACACAAATGGAAGATTAATGATGGAAACACAGTAACTGGAATCCAGGTATAAGAAACTCAAAAGGTAGAGGCAAGGAAGCAAAGTGGAATAATCTACAATTTGAAATAATGGAATTCTTAAAAATAAAGAGAATTTTCATCTCTGTGTGTCTGAGAAATAAAATTTTCACTTGCATTTTATTGATTTAATGTTATGTTCAATTAAGATGTTATTGAATGAGCTGGGTTAGGTTGCCTGTCATCACAGCAACTCAAAAGGCTGAGGCAGGAGGATTGCAAGTTCAAAGCCAGCCTTAGCAACTTAGCAAGGCCCTAAGCAAATTAGTGAGATCCTGTTTCAAAATAAAAATTAAAAAGGGCTGGAGATGTGGCTCAGTGGTTAAGCATCCCTGGGTTCAATCCCTAGTGTCCCCCTAAAAAATGAAATATCTCAATAGCATATCAATGGAATAAAAATGATAGCTTTTTATCACAGGTAAAGGTAAGACTTTTCAGATTCTTCTGATATTTCAGCTGGAATTCAAGGCAATAAAGTTTTAAGCATTACCTCACTGTTTCCTGAAACTGTGCTATGTGGTAACAACAATCACCTCCACATTACAGATGATGAGACTGAGGCCTGGAAGCATGGAGGAGAAGGCACACCATCATGAACCTCTCAAGGGGCAGAGCCCGGCTTTACATCGGCTGTCCACATCTGACAGTCATGCCACTGATCATAAGTCTTGCCAAAGACAGAAACTGGGAGTCCAGAAAGCCGAGCCAGGTCTTCACATTCGGACTACACTCGTGTGTAGCACGGAGCGCTTTGACTTCCTCGGGTGGACTTGAGGTGTCCTTCACGCCATGCGTTGCCCTTCACAGTCAACCTGTCAATCAGAGCCACGTGTCCAACATAAATGATGTCCTTGCATTCTGCCCAACAGGTTGCCACACTCGCCTGGGATGCAGACAAGGATGGAGGAGTCTGAATTAGCCAGTGAACTCGGCAGCGGGTGGACTCTCAGGCAAAGTGCTCACAGAAGCGCCCAGTTATGTGCCTTCCTACTGGAATCAGGGCAGGGGTCCTATAATGCAGGCTGAAAACCTGTGCACGTCCCTGTGGCAACCAGACTTCTGCAAAGAAAGGATCCCCTCCTCGCACTGCCACATGAGCATATTTCCAGTGATGGACTCTTTCCCTTCTAGAGGTCTGATTTCCCAAAATTTCTTAAACAATCCCACTTTTAAAATGTCAGTTGTCTGGGGGTTGGGATGTTGCTCAATGGTGGAGTGATTGCTTGCATGGAAGTGCAAACCCCAGGTTTGATTCCCAGCACTAGCCACCAAAAAAATCAACAAATAAGATAGCTCTTGTCCTGAATGTGCTCAATCTGGAGTTTTAAAGCATGTTTAATTTTTTTTAACTTCCTGTAAACGCAGAGTAACAGACTGCCGGAGACATCCATAGCCTAATCTCTGCAGCCCGTGAGCCTGCCGCTCTCCTGGCAGAGGGGATTAAAGATGGCAGATGGAATCAATGTTCCTTATCAGGTAACATAAGCTTTTCCGGATTGTAGGGGTTGGGCCAGTATCTCTACAACAGTGCACAAGTGCAGAGGGGACACAGGAGAAAGGTCAGAGTGGGCTCAGCCCACGGTGCTGCCTTTGCAGGAGGGAGCCATGAGCCGTGGAATGTGGGCAACCTCTAGGTGCTGGAAATACATTTTCCTCTAGAGCCTCCAGGAAGAACAGAGTCTTGTCATGGACTCTCGTTAACCCAGGAAAACCTCTCTCAGGCTTCCAACCCACAGAACTCTGAGGATTGATTGGCCACTGAGTTCCTGGGCATTTGTTACAGTAACACTAGGACTGATATACCACTAAAGATAACCCTGCTGCATTCTCAAAGACCTGCACCTTCGAGAGCTTAGGAGATGTATTTGAGCCCCAGTGAGAACCAGGCAAGTGGGCGGCAAGGGGAGGATAGTGTACAAGCTCAGCCCTGGAATAAACAGCTCTTATAAAGCAGAGACAGCCTCTTCAACAAATGGTGCCGGACAAACTGGACAGCCACTTGCAGAAAGTTAAAATTAGACCCATATCTTTCTCCTTGCACGAGAATCAAATCAAAATAGATCAAGGAGCTAGGAATTAAACCAGCTACCTTGGAACTGATGGAAGACAAATTAGATCCAACGCTTCAGCATTTGGGAGTAGGCAAAGACTTTCTCAACATGTCTCCTAAAGTGAAGAAAGTAAAGTAAAAAATCAGTGTTTGGGATGCTATAAAGCTAAAAAGCTTTTGCCCTGCCAAGGAAACAATCAAAATAGTCAAGAAGTTTCCTACAGAATTGGAGAGAATCATGGTGGGTGATTCCTCGGACAGAGGCCTGAATCTACAAAATCCCCAAAAATCTCAACTTCAAAAACACAAACAACCCAATCAATAATGGGCCAAAGAGCTAAATAGAAACTTTTCAACAGAGGAGATTGATCAAGCCAATGAATACATGAGAAAGTTCTCTAAATCACTAGTAATCAAAAACATGCAAATGAAAACTACATTAAGATATCATCTCACATTACTCAGATTAGCAAAAATGAAGAAAATAAACAATAATAGATGCTGGAGGGGTTGTGGAGAGATAGGCTCACTACATTGTTGGTGAAACTGTAGACTGGTACAGTCCCTCTGGAAAGCAGTGTGGAGAATCGTCAAAAAACTAGGGATGAGCCCACCATATGATCCTGCTATTCCTCTCCTCGGTATTTTTCCAGGGGATTTAGAATCAGCACACTACAGTGACACGGCAAAATCGATGTTCATAGCAGCTCCATTTACAACAGCTAAATTACGGAAACAACCCAGATGTCCCTCACTGGATGAATGGATCCAAAAGCTGTGGTACATAAATACCATGGAATTTTACTCAGCAATTAGAAACAATGATATTGCAGCCTTTGAAGGTAAATGGATGGCTATGGAAGAAATCATGGTGAGTGAAATCAGCATAACCCAGAGAACCAAGCATTGAATGTCTTCACTCATCTGTGGAGGCTGGAGCTAGACCCTGGCCATTGAGAAAGGAGATCAATTCTCATGTTTTAAATCTGGATAAGGTGTAATGACAGTAATGACACACAACCTAAGGCATTCGTAGAGATGTATTGAGAAGGAGGGGAGAGGGATAAGGGTGGGTAATTGGGGATAAATCTAATTTTCAGAATATATATATATATATATATATATATATATATATATATATATATATTCGTTAGAAGCTTGTTTGATTGTTGAACAAATAAATTTCTTAATTAAAAAAAAAAAGCTGGTTGGGGAGCCGGAGCGGTGGCTCAGCAGTTATGGCACTTGCCTGGCATGCGCAACCACACGGGATCAAACCCAGCACCACGTACACAACAAAGTGTCGGAGCAATGAAAACCACATGAAAAAGTAAAATAAAAATTGATTCTCTCTGTCTCTCTCTCTTTAAAAAAAAAAAAAAAAGAAAGAAAAAAGAAAAGCTGATGGAAGCGTCCCAGAGGGCTTGGAGTTTGCGTTCACAGCTCAGAGGAAATGACTACAATCAACACGGGTTAGCTGTATCTGAGGTCGACATCATGCATGTGGGTTCGGGGGTTGTGCCCATATGAGAGAAAACAATGCAAATCAGCAAAGGAAAAAGATGATTTTCAGGTTTTTTTTCTTTTTAAACTTCTGTTTCCTATATCTATGTAATACAGAAAGTATTGCTATGTTGATGTCCCAGGTTATTCGGGAATATTTTGTAATCGTAAAGTAAAGCTAAGAGGACTAACCTAAACCTTAGTGTACCCTAAGGAACCATGTGACACATACCAGTGCCCGGGGCTCACGCCAGGATCATGAGGCAATAGTGATGTTGCTGACTTCCCAGGCAGGACAGAGCACAAACTAACCCCAGCACACGCGCAGAAGCAAACCTCTGGACTGGTGATGCCCAGAACCCACAGCACAGCAGAGAGACAGAGCACCCTGCTGTAGAAGCCAGTTTGCTCTTTCGGGTTTCCCAAGAAGGGGCCCCTGTCTACAATGAATGTCCCTAGTCATATCCCAACTAGTTGTTATTGGGACTGACTATGCTAATTTTTTAAATCCTTAAAACCTTAAAAAAATGTTTTTTTTTTCAAATAATTGATTTTTCTAGAATTCTTAACAAGCTAAACAAGCTAATACCACAACTAAAAGATAGGAGTGACGTCTTCCCCTTATTAATTAGGAAATTAACTGGTCTGGGATCTCAAAGACTTCAGCAAGCAGGGGGTCAATCAATCCACCAAACATTAAGCAAACAAGCAAATCTCATTGGTAAGCCGATCCCTGTAGACCAAAGGAAGACAAGCTACAGGGGCTCTCATCCCTGTTTACAGGTCCTTTAATAAGAACAGAGGGAAGGACTTCAGAATCCACTGCTCCATCAGCCTTGGAAGTGACCCTGCGTGTAGGAGAAGGGCCTTTTTAAAAATGTTCTTCAAGGTACAGGTCCAGAGATTCTGATTCCAATGAGCCCAAGGTGGAGGCCAGGGATATACAATTTTTAAAAAGATCCTATGTGATCCAGATGTAGCTTACAGAGTGCACCCTGGGCCTTCTACTCGGCACATGTCAGATCGTCTGGCAAACTTTTACAGTCTCGGTTGGCTGAGAGCCACGGAGGGGCTGGCCCAGTGCTTAGAATGCTGTAACTATTAAACACGTTTTGCCACAGTGTCCTCTGCTCCTGAGTGCTTGCTCCAGTGGCCTCCCTCCTATGCTTCCTAGGACCCCGCCCCCTGCAACAACCTGCCTGTCAAATCCTGGTCTAACTCATGCTACACTCTGCTTCCAGAGGGATCCTTCAGAAGCACAAATCCAATCCCGTGGGCACCTCACTTTGAAGGCTTCCCATGGCCTTGCATTGACAGCTGATCTGTCTCTCACCTGCTCCCACCTCCTCTCCCACTGCCATCAACACTTCTCAACAGCAAGGTGTCTTCTTGGGGTCCACTATTAGACACAGCCCTGAAAATCTCATTACCGTGTCCATCGAAATGATGCTGAGTACTAAGATTCTGCGTGCCAATTGCTGTGGTTTGAATGTGTCCTCCAGAAAGTGGGGAAGCGTGAGCTGTGAACAGTCCCCAAAGCAAAGGTGTTAGGAAAGGCGGTCCCCAGGGAGGGATTGGCCAGGGGGCTCTGTCCTCAGGAGCGGATCTGGGCTGTTACCACGGAAGTGGGGTTGTTACCCAAGGATGAATTTGACCTCTCTCTCTCTCCTATCTCCATCTCTTACCTTCTCTTACCCTTCCACCTTTGCCATAGGATAACACAGCCAGAAGGTCCTCCTGATATGCCAGCTCCTCAGTCTTGGATTTAATAGCCAAGACTATTTGTGCTGTGGACCTACAAAGAATTCAGACTACCAGCAGACACAGGGGTTCCAGGAATTACAAAAGAAGACCTTGGGCTACACATGGTGCTTCTCCCAGATCCAGCCGGGTGGCTTCCTCCCCAGTGACCACAGTGAAAATGATGCAGAGGCTTCTAGGATGACTCTTGTGCTTTTCCTCCTGGATGAGGGTGGACAGCCTTTCTCTTTGGAAACAGGGGTGGATGGGGGAGCCCCATCCTGACAACCACATCCTGTTCACTGCATTCACTTCACCTGTCCCAGACTCTTTAGCAAAAAACTCTCTCAAATGCATTCTAAAAACAGTTATTAAAAATCAACAATCTAACATACCCTCTACCCGCCCCAGCCAAATAATACTTAAGCAATCATTTAATTCAGGAAAATTTATATACATATATAAGTTTTCCTGAATATATATATATACATATATATATGTATAGATTTATAACTGTTTTAGGGTGAAATACAGAAAAATCAAGAGACTTGGGTATGGGTAATGGGGTGACTCTGGATTAGGATCAGATGTATTTCGTCTTGTTACTTTATATGCATTTATGATTGTACAACAACTCAATTCCTTAATAACATAAATAAATAAAATCTAGTTTGTCTTATTTAGAGCTTTTAGACAATGTATCTGCTATGGTCTAAATGCCTTCCTCAAAATGCTGGAGCTGACAACCCATCACCAGGGTGATAGTAGGAGGAGGGTCTTGAGTACTTGAAACTTTGTCACTCTGGCCAGCATCTCCCTGGTCCCCCACTCTGTGGCCACTGGCCACCACCATTCTACTCTCCACTTCTTAGAGTTTTTGTAGTCTATTTTGTAATTTTTTCCTCTCAAATTAGCTGCTACAAATGCCGAACCATATCTGTGGCGCCCTTCTAATAAGTAAGCAGGACAATACGTAGGTAAGTTGGGTACTAACTAGCCCAGGACCTGACTTCTCCTTCCTTAATTTTAACTTTCCCTGATACTTGCACACATGTTTTACTTATTTCATTCTTAGAGTGCCTGTCTTTGTATGCACCTCAATCTTTCCTGAAAAGGCTGGCTATCCAGAGTATGTTTATAATTATCACTTTAGGGGCTGGAGCAGTGGCTCAGCAGTTACAGCGCTTGCCTGGCATATGCGAGCAGGCAGGTTCAAACCCCAGCACCACATACACAGCAAAGTGTTGAAACAACGAAAGCCACTGAAAAGCTAAATAAAATTAATACTCTCTCTTTCTCCTTGTCCCTCTCTCTCTTTAAAAAAACAATTATCATTTTAGCTGGTGCATAATATTCATTCATTTTATTTTAATTTCTTGGGCTGTTTTCAGAGTTTCACATTCATATACAACACTGCATCCTTTGTTCTGCAGATAACTTTTAGCTACTTCCTTAGGGAAAATTCCCATGTGCTGGGCAACTGGAGCCAATTGAATAAGCAGCTTTCTGACTATATATTTTTCCACATGGCTCTCATGAAATGTTGTGACAAATTATTACTAAAGCAATGGGCAATTTTACTAGTTTCTGCAAAAAAAATCTCAGGCTTTGCAAAACTTGTTTACAGAGTGTAAAATGAGACTTCTTCATCGGTTAACAAGATTCTTACTCTGAAATTTTGCCTATTGTGTTTACAATCATATTTTATGAATGTTCACATCAATGACTTCATTATCTACTATTATCTATGAGCGTTTCACATAGCACAGGGGTTAGAATCAGAACTAACAGGAAACATGAATAAACAGATAAAAACACAGACATATAGATACAAGCATAGCCATAGTCTGCCATAGATATAGATACAGACAGATAAACAATAGACATAGATATCGATACAGTCATACAGTACAGACAAGGCATAGATGTAAGCATAGACATCGACTATGTATAGGTATGGGTATGGACACAGACGTGGATGTGGATGTAGACACAGACTATGTATAGATAAGGAAATGGACATGGACATGGACGTGGACGTAGACATAGATGATGTAAATAGGGCAATCACACAGCTGTGGGGGCTGGCAAGCCCCAAGACCTGCAGTCATGCAGTGGACAAGGTAGAGACCCAGCAGAGTGAGGTGTGCTCTTCAGTTCCTCACTCACAGTGAGTAGATTTAAGAACAGGAAGAGGTGCCATTTTTGTTCAAGTCCAAAGGCAGAAAATAACCAATGCCCAGACTCGACGTCAGGCAGGCACAGGGAGATTCCTTCTGCCTGCAGCCTTGTCTCGTACTCAGACATGGAATCAGGTGCATTAGGCCACCCCAGTAGGGAGGGCAATCTGCACCACCAGGTCTTCAAGGGTCACGCCAGTCTCACCTGGAAACACAAACAGTGACGTTCAGTCAAATGTCTGGGCACACCTTGGCCCAGGCATGTTAATACACAAAAATAACTATCATCTGTAGATAACAATTTTTTGTCTTTTTCATTTGCTAAATAGGACAATTTAAGTTTTTAATAAATTCTATTGATTTTTTGTATGTCAAATATATTAAAATTTATTTTTTTTAAAGAACTGAAATTCAGGTGATTATATTTTCACAGGTTTCTAATTACACACACATATTTATGTATACCACACTTTTAACTTGATCTATTTGACATTTATTTTGATATGTGGTATAAAGTTAATAAGATTACTATATGTGTCTTGGCTAATCAGAAATGTTCTATCCAGCATTTTTTATGATTTATTTTCCATTATAGACATAGAAAATATTCCAAATATTTACTGAAGGCAATAATCAGATATTTTAAATTATACATGAAGTATGAAAAGGTGATGAATTGTCCAAAAATATGATTTAAAATAAGCACTATTTTCTGCAAGGGATCAGTTGAAAATATCTCACTGAATGTACTTCGATCCTCGGAATATAGTAAAAAGAGCAGGATTTGATCACTTTGCGTCCCCTCATTTGGAGGAATGCTAATTGCCTCTCATGTCTGGGGGATTTACCTGTGGAGCACTCACTTACATCTGTGAGCCCCAGGCTGCAATGTGTGGACCTGCACCACCAGATGACAGAGGTCACTTCCTTGCTCAACTGCCTTATGCTTCTCTGGGGTGGAGCAAAACTGGATGAGATGACACATAGGAAATAAAAGGCACTGTTATAAGCTGCAGTTGGGGACATCTTGATATCAACTATGGCATAAGATATGACTTTTTGTTCTAGGAATCCTGATGGTTGCAGAAGCAAATATCACAGAATAAGGTGGTTATATGGATTCTGACTGGGGAACAGAGAAGGGGCAGGGCAGGGGAACTAGCAAGGGGAAGAGTGTAAAAGAGAAGCAACTCAAGAACTCCCACATTCCATTAGTGTTTAGGATCGGGAATACACCCACTATTCAACAGACCGCCTGTGCGCACAAATAAGAGAAGCTTTCTCCATGACCTGTCAGCTGCTTTTATTTATTTTATTTTAATAAAGCACAAGATAAATAATTTGTAACCAAGAGAAAGTAATGTGGCCATGCCACAAGGCCTCATTCACTTGCTCAGATTACTAATGTTCTCTTATCAAGGAAATCATTTTACAATTTATACATATATCCTCACATTGTGCATTTTAAATATATATAATTTTGTCAGTTGTACATCAATAGAGCTGGGGAAAAAAACCTTTTCTAGGTGATCCAGGAAATTCTGACTTTTTCCATTTTGTAGAAACACTTCTAAAGAGAGACAGACAGAAGGTGTCAGCATTTTGGTGACACGTTTTATATTTGTTTGAAGGCCTTTGTTAACAGAAAATATCACTGCTTGTTAAATGCACAATAGAAATGAACAGTCTATTCACATTCCACCAGGACTCACAGCATGCCTAGAAAAGTGGATCTAAACCAAAGATAGGGAGTTAGGAGAAAACTTCACAGACCTGCTTGCTCTGTCGCTATGCATGTGATCGTGACTGCCACGATTCCCTCCTATATGTATAACCACGTTGAACAAATTTTTAAAAAAAGGGTCAGGTTTATCAAATATCAGAGTTCAATAGGTCTTAGAGTTATTTTAGACTAATTCTCTCTTTTTAAAGATGAAGCCTCTGAAGATTAGAAGGTTTTTTTGTGTTTTTTTTTTTTTTTTGGTCCAAAATCACACTCTCACTAACAGAAGAAGAGAGACCAGATTTTAGCATTTGAGTCTAATTATTTTTTTTCATTCAACATAGTCTTACACATTGGAGGGAATAATCCGGATGAGGATACCAAATAAAGCCCTCAAAAACATCTGTACTATTTTAGTTATGGCTAGACTACAACATCAAAGAGGCACAGCAGAAATTCACTGACCTCCATGAGCACAGAAATTCATTCCCTTTCACTTACCAGTTGAACATGAGCATCTCAGATGATGATCAGGTCTACTTCCTATGATCCCTGGGAAGCCTGGCTACCTTCTGTCTGCCCCTATCACACCCCAGTGCAATAGAATTAAAAGTGTATCCATGGGGGCTGCAGCAGTGGCTCAGCGGTTATGGTGTTTGCCTTTCATGCGAGAGTACGCGGGTTCAAACACCAGCACCATGTACACAATGAAGTGTGTGAGCAACGAAAGTCCATGAAAAACTAAATAAAATTGATTCTGTCTTTCTCTCTCTCTCGCTGTCCCTCTGTCTTTAAAAAATAAATAAATAAAAGTGTATCCATGGACAAGAATTTGCAATGAATCACTGAGGTCAATACTATCTTCATTAATGTTATTAATATTAATATTAATACTATTAATATTAATAATATTATTATTAATATTAATACTAGTTCATAATATACTAATAACTCAGCAATATTTAGTACAGTCTGAATATCCTTAATATAAAAATCAAGAGTTCAAAATGCTACAAAATCTGAAAATTTTTGACCACTGCTGACCTGATACCATAAATGGAAAATTCCATATTGTGAAACTTTGTTTCATACTTAAAATTTCTAAAACTATTGTATAAAATTACTGTTAGACTTCACGTACAAGCTGTTGATGGACCATTAGTGAATTTTAGGTTTAGACTTGAATTCCATCTTTATTCACTATATAAGAATTCCAAAATCTTGGGGCTGGAGTGGTGGCTCAGCAGTTACAGTGCTTGTCTGGCATGCATGAGGATGCGGGTGTTCAAAACCCAGCACCATGTATGCAATGAAGCATCGGAACAACGAAAAAGGAGTAAAATCGATTCTCCCTCTTTGTGTGTCACTCTCTCTTAAAAAGAAAAAAAGAAAAAATATTCCAAAATCTGAAAGTAACATTTTACATTGGACAAAGTTTAAACACAAAAGTATTAAAACTCAGTCAAGAAAAAAATAATCTGAACAACCCTACATCCATTAGAGAGTTTGAATTTCTTGTTTGAAGACTATCCCACAAAGAAAACTCCAAGCCTGTATGTCCTCTAGCAAATTCTACAAACATGTAAGAGAGAAATAATACTAATCCTATACAAAAATCTTCCAGGAAATTATAGAGGAGAGACTATTTGCCACCCCATTCTATGAAGCCAGCATTACCCTAATACCAAAGCCAAACAAATTTATACAAGAAAAACTAGAAACCAATATTCCTATCTTTTATGAACATAGACCGCAAAATATTACATAACATTTTAACAAACTGGATTCAGCAGCATACTGAAAGGAGAAGAAATTCTAACCAAAAAAGTTTTATAGTCACAATGCAAGGCTGTTTTACTATTGAAAAATTGAACCACACACATGACATCAGTAAGATGGCAGAATAGGTGACCCCCTGATTGTCCCCACAGAAGGAACAACAATTTGGTAGACATCCACAAAGATGTGCAATACTGCACACTATAAAACACCACAGAGGACAACTAAAGACCTGAACAAACAGAGATGAGCTTTGTTCACAGGAGGGGGACTCAGCATTGGTAAAAAGCCAGAGCTCTCCCAATTAAACTACACGGTGAAAACAATCTCTGTCAAAATAGCAGGACATGTTCTTTTGTAGCAATAGAGAAAGTTTCTACAGAAATGTTAAAATCTAGAATAGAACTCAGTTTTTGTTGTTTCAAAATAACTTAGAAACAAGGTAGGAAGCCTAACACTATCTACTTCCAGGACTCATTAGCAGCTGCAGTAACTAAGGGCCTCTGACGCTGGAATCAGGTGAGAGAAGTAGGCCAATCCAACAGAATTGCGGACACAGACCCAGACTGATTGCACAACTGGATTTTGACAATTCAGTTAAGAACAGATGCTCTTTACCCTAAGTGTAACTAGAACAATTATAAATTCTTATGCAGAAACGAACTTCCCTCTTTATACCAGATACAAAAGTTCACTTGAAATGTCCTCAGAATATTAAAAGCAGGACTCCCACATGATCCAACTATCAGTGTATTACTGAATACACCTCCAAAGGAAATGAAATCGGTGGGTCAGAGAGACTTCTACACTCCCGCTTCTACACTATTCACAATAGCCAAAAATAGAAGCAACCTTAGTGGCCACCAGCTGATGAAAGGATAAAGATGTGGTGCGCACACACCATGGAATACCATGCAGCCACAAAAAATAATGAAATCCCATCTTTTACAGCAATGTGGATGGACTGGAGATCATGATGTTAAGTGGAATAAGCCCGACACAGAATGCCAAGTAATGCACGATCCCACGCACGGGTGGGACCAAAACAGTTGATGTCTCGGAGGTTGAGGGAAGATTGGGGGTTTCCAGAAGCTAGGGAGAGGAGCTGGGTGGGAGGCCGGCTACAGGTAGATCCATGGGTAATAAGTTACAAATAACCAGGAATGAGATTACTGATGTGCTATTCGCATAGTAGGTGCCTGTGGATCACAATGACGTACTGAATATTTCAAATATGGAGAAGAAGGGAGTTTGAACATTTTTACTATAAAGAATGATAGATGCCTGAGCAAACAGATCTGTTTAATCAGGTTTAACACATTATGTCCCCTCAGCCTGTATACAGGACACTTATAAAGCATTTAAATTGAGCAACAAGTGTGCCCCTATGGTAACTTCCAAGTAAATATTGTATATTTACAGTGCTGTTCTTTGGAGAAAAATGATAGGTGATAGCCAGGCACAGTGGTGCACGCCTGTAATCTCAGCAGCTCAGAAGCTTGAGACAAGAGGATCACAAGTTCAAGGCCAGCCTGGACAACTCAGTGACACTCTTTCTGAATATGAAAAAAAGGGAAAGGTTAAGGGATGTAGCTGCATGGTAAAGCACCCTGGGTTCAATCTCCAGTATCAAGAAAGAAAGGAAGAAAAACATTTTCCATATATACATAATATACATATTATATATGCATACATATATATGAAAATATATAAAGGATGTATGGACCCCACTATGATTTAGGACCTATTTTAATGCAACAGTGTCAATTTTGTTGAAATATTCACAGAATTCATAGAATTAAAATTTGGGAATTAATGTGTTAAACATTACACAGTATATGTGTGTCAAAATGATCATATAATACCCCATACATACATGCAATTTTTATGTGTCCGTTAAAAATAGTTTTATATTTAAAAATGAACTTCAGCCAGACATGGTGGACCATGCCTGTAATCCCAGCAACTCAGAACGCTGAAGCAGGAGGATCACAAGTTTGAGGCCAGCCTGGGTAACTTAACGGAGCCCTAAGGAACTTAGTGAGACCCTGTCTCAAAATTAAAAAATGAAAGAGGCTGGGGATGTGGGTCAGTGGTTAAGCACCCCGGGTTCAATTCCCAGTACCAAAAATAGAAAGGTAAGAAAAGCTGAACTTGAAATGGTTCATGTACTAAAGTATTAAACTAAAAGTGTGAATCACCTAAAAGAAAGCAGAAGAAACTCTTTGTTATCTTGGGTTAGGCAAAAAGTTCTTAGATCTGACACCAAAAGCATTTGTATTTCCAAAGACACTTTTAGAAAAATGAAAAGATGCCACAGACTGGGAGAAAATATTTGGAAACCATACACCTGATGCATCTGGACTTGCATTCTGAGTGAATAAAAAAATTTTTAATGAATCAAAAAGGAAAAAGCTCAGCTCAATAAGGAAAACTTGCAAAGGATTTGAACACATAATTGACAAAAAATATCCACACATTGATAGAGAATAAGCTTATGGAAATGTGTCCAGCATCATTAGTCGTCAGGGAAAGTCTTATTAAAATCACAACAAGATGTCACTCTCCCTAGGAAGGCCTGAATTTCAAAACAATTGAAAGTTGACAGAGGATGCAAAGGAACTGGAAACCTCAACACCAAAACACAATGCAAAAGACACCAGACAAAAACGAAAAAGAATAAATACTGCAGGAATCCGTGTGAATAAAAACCTAAAAAATGCAAAATAATCTAGAGCAACAGGAAAGATATCTTTTTGTCGGGGGCCAAGAATGCCCCGAGGAACACATGAGGTCCTGGACAGGTGATGATGCCTTAGCCAGCTGCCTGCTGGCACCCATTCCACAAGGACTATGGAGGTGGTGTGCGGAGGTGAATGAGGAAGAGATTACCATGGACACAAGGAAGCTTTGGGGTGATGGATGTCATCATGATTTGGACTGTGATGACTATTTCATGGTTGTATAAATACGTCAACAATTGCAAATCTGTACACTTTAAGTATGTGCAGAACATTATAACAATTAAATGGAGCTTTCTTTGAATCCGCAGCGAAAGCTCATAGCAGATTACGCCACTGTCAGTCTGTCTGGCGGTGTGTTCCATTTGGTGTTTGGTTTTCTCCTCACCTCAGTTGCTGATGATCTCAGAAGATGGCTCCAGTCCAAATCTGATTTTTAAAAGTTTTAGAGCTCATGTCAGATGGCATGTGCTTGCCTTAGCTTCGCAGCTCTGCCTTAGGGAGGTTGATCTGTATGTGCACGGGTGTTCCAAGGTTGAACCACAGGCATATGAAGGGTGCTGTCAGTCTTGCTGGCTTTCTTTATTAAAACAGCTCATCAAATAGAAATCTCATCGCTCAGCATATGAAGCTCCTGGTTTGCGCAAGGCGAGAGAAACCAATCAAATTGGACAACATTGCCTGGTTTTCCTAAGGTCATATCTATATCATTAAAATTACATTTAGTGCTATTTTATGGGGATAGATGAGATCATCTTTAATATTTTATGAGGATAAACATTCTCTAACCTATAGAATTTCCCTCTAGCAACCAATACTTTATTGAGTACTCAAGAATAATGATGATAGTAACTGTGAAGTAAAACTAACGATGCACAGGTTTTATAGTCTTTTGCAATTTACTGCATACTTTCATAGTTTTATCACATTGGGGAATGAGTCATAACTCTGTAAAGTGCTCTGAGCTCTGTGGCAGAGGGCAGAATAATTTGAAACAATTTATTTCTCTATCTGCTGCTCAGATAAGCTGTTGTCATTATGCAAGTCTTCTCTTGCCCAGTTATTCCAAAGTCTTTGTTTTAAACAAAAGTTAAAAAGACAGAAAATGCCTAGTAGAACAAGCATTTTGGAAACCTTAGAGAAGAAAATCATTACGTGACTTTTTTTCCAGTCAATCCTTGCATTTAGAGTAGCTTTAGATTTGCAGAAAAGTTACAAATAAGAGTTCCCTTACACTGCACACTTGGTTTCCCCTATTATTGGTGTCTTACGTTAGTGTCATTCTTTTGTCACAACTGAAAAAACAGCACTGATACATTATTATTCACCAAGCCCCAAACTCAGTGTGTGCTTCCCTCATGGCCTCTCTAGGGTGTCCTTCTCTCTGACCCAGGCACACATTGCCTGTGGCCATCATGGCTGCCTTGTTCTTGAGAGTCCCTCAGACTTTCTGTGTTTGTGTGTCTTTCCTGTTTTCCATCTGAGGCTGAAATGTGGATCTTGGGGAGAAAGAGCACAGAGGGGACAAGCCACTTCTACCATGTCATATCGAGAGGAGAGCACTAGCAACCGGCTTCTCACGGGAGGTGGAAATGTGCTCTGCTGAGGCCACACCTGCCAGATTTCTCCAATACAGTTGCGTTTCCTTACCCTGCCTGTCCCCTGCTCTCTGGAAGCAAGCACAGGGTAAAACTTATAGGACCAGGGATCCTCTGAGAACCCTCTGCTCAATAAGGGAGCAACTCCGTAATTCATTTTGAATTTTCTGTACAGACTTGTCTCTAATTTATTTTATCATCCAATTGTTTATTTATATATATATCTCATGGGTTCTTTTTTTGTACATTGGGCTATATATCCAATACTGTTATTTACAGCTCATATTGGCCACTGGTCACCCACTGAGTTTAGCTTCACTGTCCCTCTGACTGGCCCCAGGGTTTGTTTTCTGAGTACCTCTTTAGCTTCCAGGACACCAAGACATTACAGCCTCTTCTTACATATTCCTTTCCCAACCCTAGAATCAGCCATTTCTTCAAAGACCTCTGGTTCTTTTTTACGGGAATGTGGTACTGGAGCTAAAAAGTCCCTTACTTATATGATCCAATCCATTTTCATATATTGCCAGTGATTTCTAAATCTGCATTACAATAAATGGAAGATTTGCGGGGCCACGGTCCAGAGGCTTGACAAAAATCGAAATGAGCGATGATTTCCGAAGTCGTCGTCAATCCTTCATGATTTCTCCCCTGTTCTTTAATAACCATTTCTCTTTCAAAGTCCTTGAGCACAACAGAATCAAAATTGAGTAACAAAATTACTTCTCACTCAGGTAAGCTCAACTTTTCACTCTGCTCTGTTAGCAAAAGTTGTCTTACTGGGGCTACATCTTGTCCTTTTCATTATCTGCCTTCCTGCTTCTCGTGTATCTAAAATTGATTTTAATCATGGAGTTTAAACATAAAAATAGACATTAAAATGTTTGGTGCATTCTCAAGAAGTATGATTCAGCTTCAGTGCTTTCAAAAATACTTGTTAGTCCCACAAAAACAGTGCACCACTAAGTCCTCACAGATCAGTAGCCCGAAGGAGCTCCCATCTCCTACATTTCAGTGTGAGTGGCAAGGAAGGAGGAGATTTCTGAAGGTTTATGCTGAGAATGATATTCTGAAATGCCTAAGTATAACCCGAAGGTATAAGACTTTCTTTAAGAAAAAAAAAAGAAGTAATTTTAACAAACACTTGAGTTAGTCCCAAAATAAGATGACAGCTTCAAAGACAACCAAAAAACCCAACCAAACTCTTCACAATTTTTTAATGAGAAAATGAGATGGGCTCTTTTGTTTTGAGCCCTTTGTTTCACTATGAACAGGTTGGTCAAAGGCGAAAGGACCTTTGAATCACTTAGGCATTTTATAGAAGAGGAAACCACACATCAGGCCAGGTAGACATGCTGTTTTAAGTTATATATGGAGAATTCGTGGACTATGAAATCAACACAAAATTCTTTTGATTACTGGAGTGGCCAGAACAAATAATTAATTTGATTTAAAAAAATAAAATAATATTGCCAGGCTCAGCGGCACACTTCTGTAATCCCAACAACTCAGGCGGTTGAGGCAGGAGGATTACAAGTTCAAAGCCAACCTCAGCAACTTAGGGAGGCCCTAAGCAATTTAACAAGACCCTATTTCAAAGTTAAAAATAAGGACTGGGGATGTTGCTCAGTGTTTAAGTACCCCAGGTCCAATCCCTGGTAACAAAATAAATAAATGAAATAAAATAATATTTAAGGATTCAGTTTTTCCCCAACACAGGTATTTTATTTGTGAGAAATCCTTTGTTAGGGGCTGGAACACTTTCTCAGTGGTTCAAGTGCTGGCCTGGCGTGCACGAGGACCCGGATTCAAACCCCAGCACCACACACACAGCCAAGTGTTGGAGAAACACGGCCAGATGGAAAAATAAATATAATCGATTCTTTCTTTCTCTCTCTCACTCTCTCATTCTTTCCTTCTCTGTTAAAAAAAAAAGAAAGAAATCCATTGTTTTTAACCACAAAGTCCTGCATCTGCTTCTCTGTTGCATACTAAAACAGTTTCTCGGCCAAGCATCATTATTTGGGGGATGGTATTTCAGCTCTATCTACATACGACATGGGTGTTTTAAAACACTGGGATGGAAGCCTGCAGGCCACGTTTTCGGACCACCCTGTGCACATCCCCATATCCCACATGCTCCCAAGCAAGTCAGTTACCCCACAAAGCTGCCTCCACTGCTCTTCCTAAGAGGGCGCGTGAAGAGCTCCGCGGGCCCTTCCAGCTTTAACGCGCTGATCCCTTTATTTTTATCCCAGCTTTGGGAAACCGCTCCCTCTTGCATGTGCCTCTCTGTGTGCATCTGGGTGAGTGTGTTTCTCTTTCTGGAATCCTTCTGTCTATAAAGAGTAGCTGTCATTTCAAGAAGGAAATCATCCAAGGTGAAGAAGCAGATTCCAGGACATGTGGATTTGCCGTCAGGCTCCTTGGCTGTTTTCACATTCGCATTCCACAGCTAAAATGCATCCAGCAGCAACGCCAGGGTGACAACTGTGAAGAATTAGGGAGATGTGCAGTCGATGGCACAGCCTCACCCTTCCAGGGCGTTAGATCCCCAGATGCTGCTGCTGCGTGCTTCTTGCCACGCGGGCTATGGCTGGCATTTAGTGACAGCAGGCAGCCCAGCTCCCGTAATGCTTTTGAGAACAGCAGGACATAAATGGTGCGACCTGCAACCAACCAGGCAGGAAGGTGTTAACTCCTGCCGTACTCAGCTGGAGCTGCACCTTATGCATGTGAGTAATTAGCCTTACCCTTTCTACATCCTGACCTTGAGTCTTCTTCTTTTTAAAAGATGATATAATTTCGTTTTGTGTTTTTTAATGATATCATTTTTTTTCCAACTCAGAAACATTAGTTACTTGTTTTTCAATAGTCACCCTCTTATCTGAGTTCATCATGAGGAGAGAAAAATTATTCAGCATTATCTTGAGTAACATTTGGATGAACCATCAGTCATCAGCTGAAATTAACCTGAACACGTCTCCGATGAGAGGAAGAACATTTAAACGTGCCAGCTGGAAGGCGTTTATGGCTTCATTTTTCCAACTTCCATGGAAAATCTTTCCAGCATGCATCTGTGAAGGTTTCATAATGATGAGTGATGGGAGCTTCGTGCAGCATTAGGACACCCAGCGCCATTTAAACCACCCTGAAGTGCCAGAGAGGAGCCCCCAAATTAAGAACACAACGCAGCTCTGCCCTCTGGGTTGTTACTGATTAAGGGCTGCTGCCAACTTTCTAAACAGCAGCTCAGCTTGTGTAAAACCTCTTTAGAGTGCTGTGTGTTCTGCAGGGTTAACTCATTATGACAGTGCTTGACCTTGATGTTGGAAGGACTTTGTAGATCACCTGGTCCAACCCTACGTTCTATAGCTGAAAAGCTCGCTCTAGAGACCTACACACCTGCCCGTGGCGATGTGAGGGCAAAGCCCAGGTCTTCCCCTTCTGAGTACAATGCTGTTTCCAAGACACCAGGGCATGTTCTTTGTTCTTTCCAAATTGCAAATTTGTGGGTTCTGCTGATATTCTGGATTCTCATGCCAAGACTTTGATGACCTGTGGTTGTAAACCAAAGGCTCAGAGCAAGGCCACTCTGTAACACGGAAGATCAAGCCGGCCACTGTGGAAGCTGTGTTCATCCTGCAGAAGACAGACTTTATAGGACAGACTTTATAGGTAGACTCTCCTAAGCACCAATCCAGAATTGCTAACAATCGGTAAAGGAAATGAAAGGTATCTAAAAATGTAATTAGATTAATATTCTATATCAATTTTTTAAGTAGCTTCTGTTTAGGAAAAAGAAAATTTAGCAGCACCTATTAAAATCAGATTCTAAAGATTACAAAGAACCTCAAGAAATAACTGCATAGTTACTTCTCTTGCTTCTAGGAACTCCCACATGTAAACAATCCCAGACGCAGAGGAGTCTACTGTGTTTTGAAAGAGCTTTTCTAAACAGTGTTGCTTTCTTCCTCATGGGGAGAGATGTGCTTCCACCTTGACAGTCTGGGCATGGGTCTGCCCAGGTTACCACATCATGAGCTGGAGCTGTTCCTTTCATCCTGGAGATAGGCTAGGATTGAAGCTGGGCAAAATGCCCTGAAGAAACCAAACCCACAGTGTCCAGAGCAGTTGGAAAAACTGGCCACAGTGGATTCCCGTGAGACCCTGGGCACCAAGACAAAGCCTAACACTGGTCATGTACATACAATCGTGTTTGGGGTAAAATGACCTTTCGGGACTCAGTTTGATCATGGGAAAATGTGTGATAAAGGCACCTGCCTCATGACATTGTGACCATTATTTTATGTGGACTCACAGCAATGCCTGTCTTTAGCAGGCCATCAATAAACGTCAAGCGTTGTTTTTTCTTTTTTTAAGAGAGAGGGACAATGAGAGAGAGAGAGAAAGAAAGAATCAATTTTATTTAGTTTTTCATGTGGCTTCATTGCTCCAAGACCTCGCTGTGTACTTGGTGCTGGGGTTTGAACTCGCGTACTGATGCTTGCCAGGCAAGGGCGGAAACTGCTGAACCACCATTCCAGCCCCGCATTGTGTGTTTTCACTGTAAGTTTTTCTCTCTCTCCTTCTCTGTTCAACTTGTAGCTTTCCCAGGAACAGTGGCAAATTTCACAAAACCAAAACTTCTCTCCTAAGACAACTGAGTCATCTGCAGGATTGGCCTCACCCAACTGTTCCTTATCCTCATGGGCTGAGAGTTTTGGTAGCTTCATAAGAATCTTCTCAGACAACAATTTGGGTTTCCAAACATTTTTCAAAACTTTAGTGATTTAGGATTCAGTGTCCTCTGAGGAGACTGGGTCACCACCCCTTCAAGCTGGAGCAACCCCATAGCCAGGAACAACTTCCCGATGTGGTTGTCAAGTTGGAATCAGGAACAGAGTTGCCTGGGAGACTTATAGATGTGGACTGCCCTGAAGTAGGCAGCTGAGGCCCACAGGCCGTGCATGTCAGAGGGGCCCAACTTGAACTGACCATGAACACCACCTCCCTGCCTTCCCAACCCCCTGGGCTGAGGTGGCAGAGTTAACTTAGCCTGTTTGAGTGTCATGGAGAAGAGACTCTGACTTTGTGCTGCCAACCAAGGCAAATCTTTCAAAAGGGCCCTCACAAAGCATCTTCCTCACTTACCATGTGGTTGGCATCCTTTGAGGTTGGAAGAAGACAGTGGACTGTGACCTTTATTCATGTCATACTCTAGAAAGTCTTTCATTCGACATTGCCTGGCCACACTTAAAACTCATTAGGAGTACTGAAGGAGTTAACTCACCACCTCTTTTCCCTCCCTTCCTCACTATTCTACAGTCGTGCTTCCAAAATCAAGACCACAGCACCAGCGCACCTCTGATGCAGAGGGTCACGCTCTCGCCCACACGTTTCCAGCACTCCATTATTCATTCAGATCGGCAGTTCTCATAATTAGCACCTTGTCTCTGTGTACTGCAGAAGTTCAGAGTTTGGAGCTAATGCCAAGAACATATGTCGTGTCTTCAATGTGAGCTTGCCACATTTGAAATGTAATGCTTCTATTGAAGACATTAGCTCGCAAAGTCTCCAAAGTGCACTGGAAAGTTCCGCTTCCTAGTTATTAATCCCTGCTCCCCATCTTACACCAGGCAGAATATGCTGATCATTTCTCTTTGCTAATGTTTTGCATAGAGAAGGGAAGGTAAACTAACACACGTTCTTCACTGTTAAAATGAGAGGCTACTAAGATAAGGTAGATGGTGGTCTGGTTTGTAATCACTAGCTGCCTAAATATACATTCATGAAGACATTAAGAGATGCCATGCTTAGCATATTCGTCTTTGAAGGTAAATGGATGGTGATGGAAGAAATCATGCTGAGCGAAGTTAGCCAAACACTGTCAACGGTCGAATATTTTCACTCAGCTGTGGAGGCTGGAGCTAAACCCAGGCCTGGGTGAAAGGTGGTCAGCCTCATGCATTAGACCAACAAAGGAGCAGCAACACATAATCTGGGGCAATCATAGATATGTATCAGGAAGGGGGGCAGGAGGGGGAGGGGAGAGGGAGGGATCTAGGGGGTGAATCTGATTTAAGAATATATGAGTGTCATATTGTTACTTTGGATGCATTTTTGATTGTACAATAACTAAACTTCTTATTAGAAAAAGATACAATTAATTGTAATATTGATATATAGGGTCTCCCTTGGGCAACTAATATAATAAAGTCTGGATCAAACATGATTATAAAGAGGTGCAAATCACACGATGAGGGAACAACCATGGAAGCA
>PVKS010005877.1:0-20790 GCA_004027875.1 Aplodontia rufa
CTCGTGCTGCTCCTGGTTCGTATGCTTGCAATATCTGACCACTTAGAGACAACCAATAGGAGCCGGCAGCAGAGCTTTTTTCCTCATAGCAACAACCTGCTGATTGGGTTACCTGCCCTATATAAGTGGTGCAACTTCCTGAATAAAGAGAGAGCACGGGAGATCTCCGGAAGCAACAAGTGTGTGCGTGTCGTTATTGTTGCTTCGCCAGCCGAACGCGGCAAGTTCTATTATACAATTCCAGAGATGAGGAAATGAGAGCAAACTTCAATGATTCTTTTATAGAGAGAAGCCTCTAAGAAAGAAGTAGAGCTGTACATGGATCCTAGTCTGTTGCAAAACCTCACTTTTTTGTGACATCACATTACTACCTGAAAACTTACCGAGTAATAAAAGAAGGCACTAAGCGTGGTGTTCTGAGGAAAGTCTGTGGGTTTAACAGGCCAAGAAACAAATTCTACCCAATTAGTGTCCAGTTCATAATTTCTTCTAAACAAATGGTGTATCTTTTTCCCCCCTATAGACTGCAGGATTTTGATGCCATTTTAAATGTAGGAGATTCTGAGAGAATTACAGAACCAACAGTTGATTTCAAAGGTATGCCTTTTGCAGATCTTATAGCTAGCTATCTTTTTCACTCCAACCTGCTAGTATCATATAAGTGATGAACAAATAGGTGTTCATTTAGATTAATCCTTTAAAGAGTACCTTTCTTTGTGCAGAATGTATTTTCTCAGGGCGTACTCTAACATGCTTTGCATTCAGTGGATGCTTAATTGATGTTGGTCAAGTGGGCACTGTTGGTGATACCTGGAAGTTTTCTTGAAAGTTAAGACCATTATAAACTTTGCCAATCAAGTAGATATAAATAAGTGACCTGTGAAAAGAAGGAGAAAACTCTACAGCTATCCAGAAGCCACTTCTTTTGAAATATCAAACATTTCCTTTACGGTACCTTGATCTTCATTTAGGGTACTTTGCCCACAGGAATTTAATAGCTCAACTCTTCTGCTTCACATCATGAAGTTCAATACTATATCACTAGGGTAATGAATGAGAAAATGGGACAAGTTTACAAATCAGTCACCTAGAGACTTTGTGTTCCATCTTTTCAGCCAGTATGAAGTGATAGTTCATCTCTCAGGATGATTAATCTAGATACAGAGGAAAATTTGGCACAAAAAGGGATATGAGCAAGGGCACCTAGTGGCCTATGAGTAGATTAGCCCCAACATTCACCTATGGGGAGACTAGAAGAAATCTTGGGTTCTCAGCCTGCAGACCTTGTTCCCTGTTGGCTCCAGGTGCAGGATTTGTATAACCAGCAGTACGACCTGTGGAATTTACACTGGGTAGTGACTTGTGCATGCTCAACAACAGCAGGCAGGATTTGACATGTCCAGACCCCAACTCTGTAAGGCCCAGAGCAGGTAGTTGGGGAGGAAGAAGAGATTTCAGGGGAAAAGCTGTTCAAGAAAATCCTAAAAGATTTAATGAATAGAGAAAGAAAACTAAGATCTGTGGCCTTCTGAAGGAGCAGTTCCCCAGGACAAGTTTCCTGTCTGGATCCATTGAAAGGGACAAGGAGCTCAGTCCTTTTTAATAAAGGGTAAAGCACAGTGAGGCAAATAAATCATTCCTATTCTCTCTGAAAACAAGTAATAAAATTGTTTATTGCTCCCTTCCCAAAGAAAACAAAATTAGAAGGTCAAGAAAAACATAAAGGAAATTATATTGTCATTGGGGCACAACTGCAAGTGTGTAATTGGTATAGCATGTTGAAAAAGGTAGTTTGTCTGTTTCTTTTATTTTTTTTTTTGTAAGCCTGGTTTTCATTTTACAATTAATGTCTTATCTTTGAGTCTGTATTTCTCTGACTGAAAGAGATCATTATTCAAAGAAAATTTACTATTCTACTGGTATTATGTTTTGAGTAACTATCAATATCATTTGTATAAATGGATATAATTAACTCATAGACTGGCATATTTCCTTAGAATTTTCTCTTTTCTTCTTCCTGAGCTTACTCTAATATCTGACTATAACATGTAAATATCTGTCTAGAATTGATTAAATGACCCCATTTGGGTCCCAATTAGCTAAGTAATAAAGGCTATCACACTTAGTAATAGAATATCATTGATATAGGGTAAAAATTAGCAGACTAAAGAAAGAGTTGTAGATGGAAAACCTCACAGGCAAATCCCCCAAAGATTCCCTTTAGACAAAGCTGGGAATTAAGGAGAGAAATGTTAAAGGAAAATAATTACTAGATTAATGACATACATGTGATTAAAGCACTCTATGTACTGAAAGTTGGGTTTTTCTTAGAAGGTTAATTTGAAAAATAATGTGCCAGGGGCATCCCTCAAGTGTCCTCAAGTCTGCCTGCTGCCTCTCTGCTTCTGTAAAGGGTAGAATTTGACCCAACATGTTACCTCACTCTTTGTACCTCTCTGCAGCAATTCTTTCATCCAGAGATTTCAAAGTGTTTTCTACAAATGTAAATTAACAAGCCTCATCACTTCTCTCCAAGGAGATGGTTCATTTAAGTATCACAGAAACTTACCTAAATGGCTTATTCAAGGTCATTCAAGATGTCCTTTGTGTAATCTGAAAATGGATATTCAAAGTGTAAAAATATCTTGCAGTCTCACTGCAAATCCAGGCTCTTTGCAACCCTTGGTATGGCCCCCTGAGGGACAAACAGTGTTCTTTAACCTTTACAGTGTGGCTCCTCCCAGTTGGCCTTCTCCCAACCCCAGCAAGTACCCACATATTTGGGACCTAGACTTCAGTCCTTGCCTTCTCTTTGTTATCTGTCCCCCAAACTGAGTAAAGACAGAAAATAATGCATTTTTAAGATTTTAATGAGTCAGATACTGTGGTGCATGCCTACAATCTCAGCAGCTTGGAAGGCTGAGGCAGGAGGATCGTAAGGTCAAGGCCAGCTTCAGCAACTTAGTGACACCCTAAGCAATGTAGTGAGAACCTGTCTAAAAATAAAAAATAAAAAGGGCTGGGGATGTGGTCAAGCTCACATGGGGTTCATTCTCCAGTAACACACACACACACACACACACACACACACACACATACACACACAAAGATTTTTATGAATCACTTTAATTAATAACTGTTCACCTATTTTCTCTCTTTTTTATCAATCCATTTAGCAAATATTTATTGAACACTCTTGTTGCCACTCACTGTGCTGGACATGTGGAATAGTTCTTGTCCCTCCCCTCATGAGAAAGACAGTAAGCTAGAACCGGATACCATGTGGTTTGTGCCGTGAAGATGACAGACACGAGAGAGCTGGGTAAATGGATGGGTCAGGGAAGGTCTCTTTAGGCAGGTGGCATTCTAATTGAGAACTTCAACAAGACAGTAAGTCAGTGTTTTGAAAGCACCGAGGGAAGAGTGCTCTCGGCAGAGGGAACAGTGGAAGTAAAGAGCTCAGTGGGAAAGAACTTGGCATGTTAGAAGATGGCTAAAGCTTAGAGAGCCAGGGACGGGGCAAGACTAGCAGGAGATGAAGCAGCAAAGGAAGGGCAGGAAGTATGGACCTTGGGAGGATCATGGATTTTATTGTGAAAACAGTCATTAAGGTTTTTTTATATAACTGAATTTATTTTAAACTAGTCTGTAAAAATTATACATGTTAATGGGTAGAGATTTGTGTTTTAAAACTAGTAAATTATGGATAATATCCTTGCTTTGAAAACATTTTTATCTACCTTTACATATTTAATGACTCACTTTCCAGGGCAGGCATTCCTATACTTTATGATCACAGAAGAAATATGAGTAGGAAGCTGTATGTATTCTTTTCATTTTAATCCTCACCACATCAATTCTGTGAATACTCAGAAGCACAGAGTAAAACACGGCTTTAAAAGGAAAAGACCTTCCTAGCTCTGTGGAGCAGAGTCATCCATCTTGGCATGGTTGATCAGCTGGTCTTCTTGCTCTTCTGGTTTAGGGACTGATGTGTCTTTCCCTGTGACCTCGGTAGCACGTTGCATAGAATGCTGCAGGCCCTTACCATGTTGTTTTGTCATTAAGTGGCTCCTCTTGCCCTGTTGTTTTATTATGAGTTCTTTAAGGGCTGGGAACTGTCTTCCTCACCTTTATTTTTCCAGTCATTATTATAGAGCAAGGTCCACAGTGGGTGTTCAAGAAGTGACAGACAGATGAGTGATCATCTGTGCCTGTGTGATAGATTGTCGAAAGTCTACACATTTGAGTGTGAGAAAAAGTACTATTGCTCTAGGTGAATGTGTAAAATCAGTCTGGCTATGGTGAACTGGGATATAATAACATTTCTTTTTAAGTGAACTAATTTTGGAATTGGAGTCTTTGAACAGAAAAAGGTATTTGGGGAGCTGGAGTGGTGGCCCAGGAGTTGGAGCACTTGCCTGGCATGCACAAGGACCCAGGTTCAAACCCCAGCACCACGTATACAACTAAGTATTGGACAAACAAAGGCCAGGTGAAGAAATAAATAAAATTGATTCTCTCCCTCTCCCTCTCTCACTATCCCTCTCTCTCTTTGAAAAGAAAAAGAAAGAAAATGTCATTTTGCTGGAATTTAATATTATGTTAATTTTTAAAAATTCTTTCCTTCTTTTCATGGCTAAGTATTGTCATTTTATGGGTTAGATTGGGATTCAAAGTTTAATTTTTAAAGAATATTTGAAATAAAGATACGTAGTTAACATTTAAAATATATAAGATAAAGATTGTATAGAGATTTTGAGCAAAAAACATGAAGTTGATGTACAAATGAATACAGTTTGGGAAAATAGTTTAGACCAATGATTGCTCTGTCTCTCAACTGAAATAATAAAGTACCACAGACTTAGTGTCTTAAACAATAGACATTTATTTCTCATGATTCTGAAGATCAGGAAATCCAAACTCAGGAGGTGAGCATGGTTGGGTTCTTTGTTCTTTGTACATTTTTTGGTACTGGGAATTGAACCCAGGGGTGCTTAGTCACTGAACCACATCTCCTTCCCTTTTTATTTATTTATTTATTATCTTGAGCCAGGTTTTCGCTAAGTTGCTGAGGTTGGCTTTGGACTTGAGATCCTCCTGTCCCAGCTTCCTGAGCTGCTGTGATTACAGGCATGTGCCACCTCACTAGCAGTGGGGGTTCTTAATGAGGGTTCTGCCTCCAGCTTGCACACAGTTGCCTCCTCACTGTGTGCTCACTTGTGGACAGAAAAGGCTCTGGTCTCTCTTCCTGTTCTTACAAGGGCATGAATCTCATCATGATGGCCCCATCCTGGCAACCTAATCTAAACTGAATCTTCCAGAGGCCATCGCATTGGGAGTTGGATCTTCAACATCAGAATTTTAAGGAGATAAAAAATATTTACTATATAATAACAACTTTTCTGATTCTATCGTTAGAGTCCCCATTTATTTGGAAATATTGATTGGAAGTTACTTTAATTTAGGAAAATGTTTCATGTATAATTTTACTTTTATTTATTTTACAATTTATTTTTTCTTTGTAAAGATTGGATGTGCTCATTGTTGAAATAAGAGTGGAAAATGCAAAAAAGCATAAAGATGCAAACAAAAATCACAGAGAACACCACAGTTCAGGGACAAACACATTTGATATATATTTCTTTAAAAATTTTCTTCATTTACAAAAGTGATGATTTTAAATGTCAAGTGTTACTACATATGTAAATCTGGATTTACATAAAATAAGTAAAAGAGCTATATTTTTATTTCTTGTAAACCATAGAGTGTATTTACATATGAAATCTTCCTTATATACTTAAAAGTTTAATTTACTCAAAATTTATATGCATGTAATATTTAATCCTATATTTAATAATTTAAGGCCCATTGTTACTAAATAAGACTTCATATCATTTCAGTTCTAATGATTTAAGTGCAAGAGAAATGGGTGAAGCTTGCATTTGGAAGTTGTGTGTTTATACTCCTGCTTTTTAAAACCCTACCAGTGACACACAGTTTCCATCTCTTAGCAACCTTACCTCCCTACTATAGAAGAATAAAACCATAGCAGATTGATTTCTGTTCTAATTTTCAGTGAGTGGAAACAGATTTGGCATTATTACTATATCAAGCCAACAGGTGTGGGGAGATAATTATCTGCTTATAAAAATGGTACAGGTGTCAGAAATGTGTATTTACATATTTTCCAAAGCAAAAGGACATTAGCGTGGTGTAACATTATTAACCTTAATCACCAACAGGTAAGGTGGTTAAAAAAATAGCAACATCAAACATCAGTAATAACAACCACTCCACACCAATATAATAACCTGCTCTTCTACTGGCAGTTCCATTTCCTTTCTTTCCCCAGGAATTTCTCTATAAAGAAAGGGAATGACTATAGCATCACCAGATTTAAATTTTTTATGGTAAGAGTGATGAGGATAATATGATCTCATTATAGTATTTAGTCTAGAATTAAATTGAGGCTAAAGGGACAACCTATGATCTGCAAACTCCTCTCTGTGCCCTCTGGCTCGACTCGACTGAAACTCTAACAATTTTGAAGACTAGTGTCCAAGAATGCTAGGGAATCTATAACATTGGCTGTATTCTCTGTGCCTGAAGCAGTATTTGACTCTTAGAAGACTGAACAATATTTTTATGATAATAAAATAATAATCATAATAGCTACTATAATATAATTATCATAGTAGCTAATGTTTATTTAATAGTCAAATGTATTTGGCATTGTGATTTAGTACTCACAGCAACTCTAACTGATAGTTGTTAGTATCTATATTTTCTTATGGAGGATATAGGTTTGGATAATAAGTAATGTGCCAAGTTTACACAGGGATAAGACTAGTATTCAAAGCTAGATGTGTCTGATGTCAATAATTCAGTTTTTTTTCTTTTACAGAATAGAAAAGAGTTATATGGCCTCAAAAAGTGCTTTTTACATGAAATGGGAAAACATTAATAGTTTAGATGTGAATCAGGTTCTTTTGTGCATTCAGAATATGGTAACATTACTTTTTAAAAAAATGAACTCCAGGTATTCCTGGGATCATGAAACAGGTTTTTCTGGTGGTTCACTTCAAAAGGTAGAGGAAAGCAATTCTCTTCACCCGTGTGGCAGCTGCGGACACTAAAGGGCACAGAGGGACTTCTTGAGTGGGATTCTCCTTCCAGTCCTCCATCTCTCTATGGTAGCTGGGCTGCCTTATGAGGTGAAGGGGCAGCTGTAGCCAAAGAGAGCCTAGACTACCTGCAGAAGGGAGCAGAAAGTGGCACCAGCCCTTCAGGAGATGAAAGCCTCAAAAAGATGTGTTCACCAGAGTTTGCCATTTCCTGCGGCTTTATAAATAATTTACTCGGAAAATGATTCATCAAGAATAGCACAATGGCCTTAAAAGCCTGAGCATCTAATGGGCTTCTTAAAGAAATTCCTAAACAGAAGAAGCACACCAAGGTTTTGACTGGGCATCTTTCCCCAACCTATGTATTTTTTTCTTTCGTGGAGAAAAAATTTTAACACACAATAAGTTTGTTGTAATTGCCCACCTAATGTGTAAAATTTCAGTTTCCATGTCATGTCTAACAGGTAACATATACAAAGGGCATACACTGAGTTTAGTGTACAATATTTCTATTTGTTATTCTTTGTCAGCAGTTGGACGCTATTCTTCTCTCTGGGATAAATTCATTGAAATCAGATTTTTATTTAACTTATTTGCTGATTTCTATTCCCTGTACTGTAACAAAAATACTTTAGTTCACTTGGTCCTGAAGTATGAACTTCACCCAAAGCATTTTAATTCACTGCTTTGTGTTACTTGACATTTATACTTGGCATATACTAATCTGAAGATTTGCTCCTCTGGTTACAACATGGAACACAAGGAAAATAGGAATGATTCAGGGATCTCTATTACCACTCCCAAGAAGGATTCTAAATATTTGCCAAAGATGGTAAATCCTCACGGAAGATGAATAAGATTGTCTTAGTGTAAGTGTGGGCTCTGGATCAGATGGTCTGATTTGGATGCAAGTCCACCAGGTATGAGCTGAGCGACACTGAGCACCTCCTTTAACTTTTGTGTCTCAGCCTCCTTGCCTATTAACTGCAGATAATATTTATTCTGCTCTAAGGAGGTTACTTTGTGGATTAGGTTAGCAAATGGAAGTCACTTAGGGAAAAACTGGGACATGTGAAGCACTTTAAAATGACAACTTCTCTCAATTATGCTCTGTCTTGTCTTCGAAAACTTGCTAAGGGAAGCTCTTCTTCCTGGCAAGCAGAAGGCAGGTAGCAAATATTGATTGAATAAATTTATGGGTGGTTCCTTGTGTTTTCACTCCAAAGCTGTGGCTATGTTTCTGATTTCATTCTGCTTTCCAACCCTGCAGGATTATTTAATGGTTCATCACTTTCTTACCCACAGGTTCCCACAGAGGATGTGCATGATCAGTGGAGGAAATAAAGTAGACAATTTGTTAAATTAGATATTGTTCTTTCCCTCAAGTTGCAAACGTATAGTCACCAGTTTGAGCTGACATGACTACTGAGGTTTTACTTTTTTCTTATTCACAGATATCACTGTACAAAAGCACTCTTTATAAAATAAATTAATCTGGAGGCTTCTGAAGGGAGTTTCTGTCAATAAAAGGAGATATTGTTTATTTGAAACCACATGAGAACAGTGAATTCTGGAAATATAATGGTGTAAAAAGCATCAGGAATCTTTCTCCCAACTAAACAACTGCTCTGGCAGAATGTATCCTAAAGATTTTGGAGCCCTGGAGTCTACCAAATGCTTTCAAATTTCAGAAGAGGTTTGGGTAGTACTTCTGAGCTGCTCCAGCCAATTTCAGCTCTTACCATAGTCGTAGCTACCCATTTCTCAACCCAGCCCTGTGACTGACAGCTGCTGTGTTACTGAAGCATCTTGCCCATAACTTGCAGGAGGTAGGGTGGGAATAAAGCATTCTGTCCTCAAAATATCAGGGATCTGAGCCTTGGTTAGTGATTGTTGCTTATGATGACAGAGGTGTAGACAGAGGCACACAGCAATTTTTAATGTTTTTATTAGTGCATTATAATTATACATAATAGTGAGGTTCATTTTGACATAATCATACATGCATGGAATATAACATGCTCCATTTCAGACCCCAGTACTTCTTTCCCAAGTCTCCTTTCTCTCTCTATTCTACTAGTTATTTATTTTTAAACTGGTGCTTTATAAGTATATGTAAACGTGGAATTGGCTGTAGTATATTGATATATATTTATATTTCTCCATCTATCTGTCTATTTAGCATAATTTCTCCCTTTTATTGTTCTTCCTCCTTTTCCCTTAATCCTAATTCTCTACGCCATTGATCTCCTTGTATTTTCATGATATTCCCCCTATTCCTTTTTGCTTATTTTGCTCTAGCTTCCACAAATAAAACAAACAAACCTTGACTTTCTGAGTCTTGCTTATTTCACTTAACTTGATGTTCTACATATCCATCCATTTTTCAGAAAATGCCATAATTTCATTCTTCTTTATGGCTAAGTAAAACTCCATGTGTATATATACATTTTCTTAATCCATTCATTTGTTGATAGGCACCTGAGCTGGTTCTACAGCTTGGATATTGTAAATTGTGCTGTTAGAAACACTGATGTGCATGTATTACTACTATAGCATGCTGATTTTAGCTCTTTGGGATACCCAGGAATGGGATAGCTGGGTCATATGGTGGTTCCATTTCTAGTTTGATTGGAGGAATCTTCATACTGCCTTCCAGAGTGGTTTTACTAATTTGCAGTCTCATCAACAACGTGCAAGAATACCCTTTTCCCCACATCCTCATCAGCATTTATTATTTTATTCTTGATGATTGTCATTGTAACTGGAGTAAAATGAAATCTGAATGTTGTTTTGATTTATATTTCCCTGAGTACTAGGGATGTTGAACATTTTTTCCCCATTTATTTATGGACCATTTGTATTTCTTCTTTTGAGAAACTCAGTGTAGTTCTTTTTGCCCTTTTATTGATTTAGGATTTTTGGGTTTGTGTTTTGTTCTTTATATATCCTGGATATTAATCCCTTGTCCTAAGAGTAACTAGCAAAAAATCCCATCTGGAGGCTCTCTGTTCATGCTCTTATTTCTTTTCTCTTGCATGCAGAAGTGTTTTAATTTGATGCTGTCCCAGTTACTGATTCTTGTTTTTATATCTTAACCGTTAGGGGTCTTGTTAAGGAAGTTGTTGCTTGTACTAACATGTAGGATTGTTGTCCCTGTTTTGACAGCAGTTGCTGCACATTGCTCCGTTGTTATATGCCCCTTCCTTTTCAACCTATGTAATTTCCAAGGAATATAAAGGGATAGAGCCCTTCTTTTATTCCATGATGTTTAAACTTCAGGATGATCTTTGACCAGAGACAACCTATATTAATCAAGGAAAAAAATGAGCAAAAATAAATAAACAAACAAACCCAGTAAGTCCTTGGGAAGAGGGAGAATATGATTTTCAGAATCACCATATTACAGATTCAAATGTAAATTTCTTATCCGGAAGACCACAAGATATCAAAAGAAACAGACAAGTATGGCAAATTCAAAGAAAAAAATACATTTATAGAAGCTATTTCTGAAAAAAAAATCTTCATGGCATATCAGACTTCAAAACTACAGTTTTAAAAAATGCTAAATACTACAGGAAAATGTTACAAAAGTCAAGAAAACCATTTGCGAAAAAAAAATCCCATAGAAATATCAATAAACCTAAAAACAAGTCTCAAATAAGTAATTGATCTGAAAAGTACAATGTAAGAAATAGAAATTAACTAGAAGGACTTCAAGGCAGCTTTAAACAGGCAAAAGAATCAGCAAAGTTGAAGGTGGAATACTGAAATTAACAAGATTGAGGAGAAAATAAGGAAAGATTGAAAAAAATGTGAACAGAGCCTATGGGACATCATTAAGCAGACCAGTATATGAAATGTGGAAGTCTTAAAAGAAGAGATAGAGAAGAGGACAAGATATTAAAGTTATGAAGGCTCAACTTCCAAAATTTGATGAAATACATGAATTTAAATATCCAAAATATTCAAAAAACTTTAAATAAGATGACTCAAAACATATAATGAAACTTTCAAAAGACAAAGAGAGAATCTTGAAAGTAAGGGAAAACCTGCTCTTCACACACAAGAAATTCCAGGTAAGAAAATAAAACAAGAACATAGCATAATTTTATTGTAAATTTTGGTGGACAGAAGGCAGTGGGCCAATATATTTACAGTATTAAAAGGGTGGAAATAATATATATGTAAATTAATATATATAAATTAGTATATATTATATAACATATATAAAAAATACACACACACACACACATGCATATGCACACTGTCAACCAAAGCCTGTTTGGCAAAACTGTCCTTCAAAAGTGAGGGGAAATTAAGATTTCCCAATTAAACAAAGCTGAAGGAATTTTTACCACTAGATCACCCTGCAGGAAATGTTTAGGGGAGTCCACAAAGTGAAATGAAAGGACACTAGACAATAACTGAATCTATATGAAGAAATAGAGGTTTCAATAAAGGTAAATATTCAGGTAATAAAAAAGTTAGTTTTATTATAATGACAGTTTGTAACTCTACTTTGTATTGTACATGAATTAAGAGACAAGTACATTGAAAATTATTAGTTTCAAGACTAGTTTTATTTTAACTTTGGTTTGTAATTTAATATTTTTGTTTCTACATAATTTAAGAGATAAAAGCATTTAAAAGAATTAGCTCATATTTTTGAGCATACAACATATAAGGCTGTGATTTTTTGCGACATCAACAAACGAATGTAGGCAACGTACTGAAAAAGCAGAAATTTCAAATGCTATTGATTTTAAACTAGAATAAATTTAAGTGAAAATTAGTGTTATAACTTTAGGAAGTTAAAGACAATTCTCATTGTAACCAAAAAGAAAATAGAAGAAACACAAAAGGAAATGAGAAAGGAACATAGACATTTCCCTAGAAAAAGTCAATTGTAAATGCTATTAGTAATATAGTAAATAAAGAACAAAAAAGAAGAAAAGAAAAAAGCTATAAGGCATATATATACATATATATATATATACATATATATATATATACATACATACATATATATATATAAAAGACTAAAATGACAGAGGTAAACCTTTCTTTGTCAATAGTTATTTTAAATGTAAATGGATTAAATTCTCTAATCAAAATACAAATAAACAGAATGGACCAAACCATATGATCCAATTTATGCTTTTTTATAGGTTTTTCATTTATATATGATAATAGACTTTATTTTGACATAATCATAAATGTATGGGATATAATTTGTTTTAATTCATTTCACTGTACTTGCCCTTCCCTTTTCTTCCTCCCATCCCCATTGTCTTCCCTCCATGCTACTGCTCTTTCTGTTATTTACATATAGTTTTTTTTTTAAATTAGTGGCTTGTGGTATACATGATGGTGAGTGAGATTCACTGTGGTATATTCATACCATGTATATAGGAACATTAGGTCTGATTCATACCAACTATATGTGTTCTGTGAGATTCTCTTTCAGTTAATGAGTAGGTTGAAAGTGAAATAACATAAAAATAAATTCCACGTGAAAAATAAACAAGAGATCAAGGGCAGTTAGAATCATCACAGAGAAAATAGACTTTCAATTTAAAAATTTAGAAAAGACAAAAGAGTTCTGACACAGTAGGAAGATATAACAATATAAACATGCATACACTTATTAGCAGAACATAAAAATATTTGAAGCAAAAACTGACAAAATTGGAGGGAGAAATAATTATAACTGCAGACTTCAATATGTTACTTTCCTTAATGAACAGAACAAGTATAAAGAAGGTAAGTAAGGAAATAGAGAAGTTAGACAACACTATAAACCAGTTAGATTTAATAAGCTTATATAGAAAACTCTGACCAAAGAACAATAGCATTCATAATATTCTCAAGAGCATGTGGTTGATATATTAGGTCACAAGTGAAGTCTCAATAGATTTAAAATGATAGTTATCATAAAAGGATCTTCTCTGACCAAACAGGATGAAATTAGAAAACACTAATAGTAAACTAGAAAATTCACAACTTAATGAAAATTAAACAATGTTCTTAAACAACCAACGGCTCAAAGAAGAAATCATAAGGGAAATAAGAAATACTTAGGGACAAATGAAAAAAAGCATAAAATAAAAACTTATGAAATACAGTGAGAGCAGTGCCACGGAGGCAGTCTGTAGCTGCACCCACTTAAATTTAAAAATAAGAATGATTTCAGATCAATAGCCTGACTTCACAGGCAAAGGAACCAGAAAGAGAAGAATGAACTAATTCCAAAGATAGCAGAAGGGAAGAAACAAGATTAGAGCATCCATAAACACAATAGAAGATATAAAATAAAGAAAATCCATGAAACCAAAAGTTTGGTTTTTGAAAAGATCAATAAAATCGACAAACCATTACCTCTTAACCTACATGAGCTATGAAAAAAATAGAAGACTCAAATTACTAAAATCAGAAATGAAAATGGATCTATTTTGCTGATTCTATAGATATAAAAAAAGATTATAAGTGAGTTCTATGGGCCATTATACACCAACAAATTGAATGACCTAGCTGTGATGGACAGATTCCTTGACACCAAGTTACCTTGATGCTTAGGAACTACAGACCAATATGAAAATCAATGTCAAATCCTCAGTTAAAAAGTAGCCGCCCAGATTCAGCATGATAGTAAGAGGATTACACACCGTGGTCAACTGGGATTTATTTCTGCAACACAAGATTGTTTTAACATATGAAGATTGATCAGTGTAATATATCACATTAATGGAACGAAGGGGAAAATCACCTCAATTAATGCAGAAAATGGATTTGCCAAATTCATCACTGTTTTATCATTAAAACATATGGTGAAGTAGGATTAGAAGGAAGCTCCCTCAATATAATAAAAGTCATACTGCAAAACCCTGAGTATCGCAGTCAACTGTGACAGAATGAAATTGTCCTTTAGGTGAGGAACTAGGCAAGGAAACACAGGCAGGGCAAGCACAGGCTGGGAGAGAGATCTAAATAAAGAAAAATGGAATATCTCTGTGGATGATATGATCTCATATGTGTAAAACCCTAAAGACTCCATGAGAAAAGTCCATAAAAATTCAACGAAAGGTCAGGCTACAATGTCAACATATGAAAATCAGTTGTATTTCCTTATACAGTGAACATCTGAAATGGAAGTTACAAAAACAATTCCATCCGTAATAGCAGCAAAAAAAAAAGCAACAATAACACTAGAACTTCAGCTTTAACCAGAGAGTTGAAAGACATGTAATAAAAATAAAAAAAACACTGCTGAAAGAAATTAAAGAAGATATAAATGAATTGGCACATTCTATGTCCATGGATTGAGAGCTTACTGTATTGTTAAGATGTTAATATTACCCAAAGTGATCAAGAGATTCAATGCAATCCCTATCAAAATCGTAGTGATTTTTTTGAAGGAAAAAAAAACTATGCTAAAATTTATATCTCAAGGGATTTCCAGATAGCTAAAACAACTTTGAAAAAGAATAAAGCTAGAAACCTCACATTTCTGATTTCAAATCTGACTAAAAAGCTACAGTAAGCCAAACAATATGGTATTGGCATAAAGGCAGATGTACAGACCAATGGAATAAAATAGAGAAATCAGAGATAAACTTTCAGCACTGGAATAAAACTCAGGGCCTTGTGCATATGCATAGGTGCTCTACCACGAGCTACAATCCCAGCCTCAATGAACGATTTTTTGATAAGAATACCAAGATCATTGAAGAAATTATGCTGAGTGAAATGAGCATAACCCAGAGAACCAAGGGTCCAATGTCTTCACTCATCTGTGGAGGCTGGAAATAGACCCTGGCCATTGAGAAAGGTGCTCTATTGTCAAGTGTTAAATCCAGATAAGGTGTAATAATACACATCCTAATACTTTTTTAGAGATGTTGTGGGAAGGGGAAGAGAGGGAAAAGGGTGGGAAATTGGGGAGGGCACTGTTGGGGGTAAACCTAATCCTCAGAATCTATATACATTTTATATTATTAAAAACTTGTATGAGTTTCCAACAAATAAATTTCTCAATAAAAAAAAGGAAAATAAAAAGAATACCAAGATCATTCAATGGGGTAAAGGATAGGGTTTTCAATAAATACTTTGAGGAAAACTCTTCCTCTATGTGCAAAAGAGTGACTTTGGGCCCTTGCCTAACACCATTTACGAATATTAGCTCAAAATGGAATAATGACCTAATTTTAAGACCCAGAAGTCTAACAGTCTTAGAGGAAAACAGAGCGAAAGGTTCATGAGACTGGATTTGGCAAAGATTTTTAGGACATGACACCAAAGGCAGAGGTAGGTAACAAACTTAAAAAAAAAAAAAAAACTCAAAATTGGGACCTCATCGTGATTTCTTCCATCACCATCCATTTACCTTCAAAGGCTGCAGTTTCATTAAAATCATGCTGAGCAAAGTTAGCCAAACCCAGAGAGTCAAGGACGAATGCTTCCACTCATTTGTGGAAGCTGAAGCTAAACCTGGACCTTAGTGAAAGATAGCCAGCTCATGTATTAGACCCAACAAAGGCCCACTAACACATAATCTACAGAATCTAGGGCAACCATAGATTGGGGGCGGGGGAGGGAAGGCCACAGGTGGGAAAGAGGAGAGAGGAAGAATAGGGAGGTCTCTAGGGGGTAATTCTGGTTTAAGAATATATGCATATCATATTGTTACTTTATATGCATTTATGATTCTACAGTAACTCAATTTCTTAATACAAAAGTTGGGACCTTATGAAAATTTGAAAAATTTGTGCATAAAAAGGCAGTATCAGCAGAGTAAAAAGTCAACCCACAGAAAGGGCAAAAATATTTTCCAACCATATATCTGACAAAAGGTCAATATCCAGGATAGTGCTGAGGGATGTCTCAGTGATAGGGTGCTCACACATAAAGCCCTGTGTGTGACCTCCAGAATCTCAAAACAACAAAACAAGATATCCACAATATATAGAGAACTGCTAAAACTCAACAACAAAACAACAACACATTTGAAAGATGGGCAAAGACTTGAATAACAGTACTCCAAAGAAGATATACAAGCGGTCAGTAAGCGCAGGAAGAGGTGTTCAACATCACTTAAGGAAGTGCAGAGCAAAACTGTGAGAGGTACCGTGCCACACCTGTTAGGATGGCTGTTGTCAAAAACACGTGCTGGTGAGGATACGGAGGCATTGGAATCCTTGTGGACTGTTTGTGGCAAGGTAAAATGCTAACATCTGCTGTGGAAACCAGTACAACAGTTCATCAAAAAGTAAAAATAATATTGCCGTGTGATGTGGCAGCTCCATCTTGGGATACGAGGCTCAAAGACTGAGAAAGTCACAAAGACACTTAGGTTTCATTCACAGTAGTTAAAACATGGAAGCAGTCTGTGTCCATGGGCTGATGAATTGACAAGCACAATGGATATGCATACAGCAGAATATGATTTAGCCTTTAAAACAAAAGAAATTTGGGCTGGAGAGGTGGCTCAGCAGATACTGCGCTTGCCTGGCAAGCCTGAGTATAGGAGTTGCAGCCCCAGCACCTCATATGCAACGAAGTGTCGGAGCAATGAAGGGCACATGAAAAACTAAATAAAATTGATTCTCTCTCTCTCTCTTACTATCCCTCTCTCTTAAAAAAATTAAATAAAACAAAGGAAATTTGACCTATGCTACAACATGGATGGACCATAAGGTCATTAGTACAGAGAGAAATAAGCCAATCACAAAGGACAAATACTTTATGATTCTATTTATAAATAGTCTTTTCTTTTTATTTATTTATTTTTTATTAAAAGAATATAGAAATACAGTTTAGGGGGAAACATTATCAAAACATTAGCAATCAATGGATATAAACTTTGTTATCGAGGGGAAAAGTCAGATCATGGATAACCACCTTGGATTTTACCTATTGCAGTTTCCCCCAGAAGAACTCACACGTTAAATAGGTAGTTCATGGAGTCTTTTCTTTTTAAAGAAAGGGAGGGATGGTGAGAAAGAAGAGAAAGAAAGAGAGAATCAATTTAATTTCATTTTTCATGTGGCTTTTGTTGTTCCAACACCTTGTTGTGTACGTGGTGCTGGGGTTTGAACCCACATCCTCACACATGCCAGGTAAGTGCTGTAACTGCCCAGCTACCTCTCCAGCCCCCAAATATTTGTCTTAATCCAAGACTGTAGAACTGTAGAAGGGGAGCTGACAGGGACTGGAGTGATGGGGGAAGGGGAAATTACTATTTATGTAGATGGAGTTTCAGTTTTACAGGATGAAAGATTTACAGAGATGGAGGGTAGAGATGGCTGTACAAAGTATGAATACATTTAAAAGCACAGAAATGGTAGATTTTATGTTATGTGTATTTTAACACAGTAAAAATTGGGGGAAAATCCACATAGGCATTTTAAAGAGATTAAAATATTTTGAAGAAAGAATTTCTGAAAAGATTTTTTTTCCTTTTTCTTCTCTCTCTGTTTCTCCTTGTGGTCCTTCTTATCTTCCTTTTCTTTCCTTTACTTCGGTTTCTCTTTTTCCTTCTTCTCCTCTTCCTTCAACAACAGCTCAGACTATGTGACATTTATGGTAGGAATCTTCAGGTAGCCAAGGTGTGCAAGAATGTGGTTGCTTGGTGAGTTAAAGGGCGCTGTACAATGGCATAAAGAAGAACAGAGAAATCATAGCTATGTGGGGAGAAGGGAGGAGGGGAGAGGAAGGGAGGAGAGGGAGGGATCTAGGGAGATGATCAAAAAAGTAGCATACTCTTTACGCTCCTGAGAATCCAAATAATACTTATGCAATCATTTAATTCTGGAAAATTCACAATCTAAGCATTTATATCTCTGTAGGGGCAAAATATAGAAGAATCAAGAGATTGGGCTGTGGGTGATGTGGGGGTAATTCTGGTTTAAGAACAAATGCATATCATATTATTACTTTATAAGCATTTATGATTGTACAACAACTCAACTCTTTAATAAAAAAATGAACAAAGAGCAGAGAAGTTTGTAGGGGATAGATCCACGACGGTTTGAAATGCTGTGTTAAGTCATGGTAAGCTGGAGTCCTTGAAGTTGAGCAGGCAGATGAACTAAGATATATAATAGTTTTTATTATTCTGGATGTGAAGTTATGAACTATTCAGTGTTTCTCCAGAATCCAGAACTGAAGTGTTCACTCAGAGTCATGATTACTCTTGTGAAAATTTTAAATGAGAATAGTGGGCAGGAATGTTCATTCCACATGTTGCAGAGATTCCACCTGTCTCTGAATTCAGTCTTCAAATTTTGGCTTGTAAAAAATGGATGCTGGTATTTTGGAATGGGGTGCTGGTATTTTCTCTTTGAGATTACTTTACTTTCTTGCACTCAGCTGCATCTCCAGAACCCTGTGTATTCACATGCTTCTTTCCTTGGATTTCTATACTGAAGGTGTCAATTCTACCTTTCAAGCCTCCTAAATTTGAAAGGTTTCCTTTTTCATTTGCACTTTGTTTTACAAGGAATTTCTAACAGAGTCCAACAAAGCCATAGTGTTTCTGAAACCTAGCTGTTTAAATCGTACCCAGGTAATTATAATTTCTTTAATGGTGGCCATTCCTCTGGTAATCTGTATTCACACTAAAAAAGATATTTTGAAATTCTTTAACAGCATATTAAAATGCAAATCGGTCTTCCTATTAAAGATTTCTGGAAGTTCTCTGACAACACATTTAAATGCAAATTGCTGAAGTGTAGATGCTAAAATTAAAATGAGGAACATAATACACCTCTATGGAGGGGCCCATGCTCTTCAAGCAGAGAGGAAAGCAGAGCTCCAGGCTCCCAGAAGTCTAATCATCCACAGAGGCAGTGACCAGGAGCAGAGTTCCACCTCCACTGAATTCTGTGGAATGGACCTGAGCAGAACAGACTCCAGCCAGAACAATTTCTGTTTCTTCCTTACGTCATGCTTCCTGGACAGAAAGACAAAGGCAGTGACCCTCTGGCACCATTTACTTTACACCACTGTCTTGCCCTACTTGCAGCCTGTTGGAGATTTCGCCCTTCTTCCTGCTGTCTCCAGATCTGGATTGTCTCAGGAGGCACATCCCCATGGCAACCACACAAGCGAATGCTTTCCCAATTCTGTTTTTGTGACACTGCAGGGTCTTTCTAATTATTCCAAAGAGTGTCAAGGGATTCTCAAAACAAAATTAGTTTAATTCACTCTAAATTTAAAAATAAATATGTGTCACTCTAGTTTGGGAACACTGGATGGTGAAGGGAGTGGGCTGTGAATAGGGGGGTGGCTGTGGGAGTGAAGTGAAGTGTTGGAATGAGGACCCGCTCCAGAGACTTGACAGTGTAAGGCTTGAGATCATTTCAGAACTGGGCTTTCTTAAGAGCAGTGGGGAAGGGGACCCTAATCCCTAAAATGTGGCTCCCTGATCACAACAGGCTTTACTGTGGCAAACCAGGACATTTATCCTCTGATTCTGTATGTCTGATGATTTGCCTGTGGGATTTTCCTGAGTGACCCTGGGAAAATTTCCAGATGAAATAGTTCTCTTTGATGCCCTTCATTGGAACCTTTTGTTATACTAATAGTAACTATTTTTAGTTATACTAAAAGTCTTTCCCTCAAAGACTCTTTTGCCTTAAGCTTGGTACCCTCCACCTCTCCCTAGAGTCAGCTCTTCGAATTTTGTATGTACCCTTTAAGAAAATTCCAAAATACAGTTATAGGAGATGTATACATTGTGTTTATTTTAGAACAATAACACCATTCTATAGTATAATTTTTGCCTCTCATTATTTCTTAGGAGGCTACCAGTTATGATATTATAATTTTTTATTTTTTTAAAGAGAGGGGAGAGAGAGAATTAATTTTATTTATTTTCTCATCTGGCCTTTATTTCTCTGACACTTAGTTGTGTGTGTGGTGCGGGGTTTGAACCAGGGTCCTCGAACCGGCCAGGCAGTTGCACCAACTGCTGAGTCACCACTCCAGCCCCTGATGCTTATAATTTTAATTCAGTCATTTATCTCTGTTATCTCAAGTGACTATATCACAGTTTAACCTGTTCTTAATGGAGGAAGTTTATATTATTTTATAATCTTCCACAATAACCAGTAACCTTGCAAGGAATACGTTGCATGTGGTTCCTATTAGGATCATGTAGAGCGGGAAGGGGTGATGACTTTCCCCAGCCATCGCAAGGGTCACAGTCAACACTCCTTCAACAAAAGACAGGATAATGAAAAAGCATAGCAGATTCATTTAATTAAAGTTTTATATGACAGTAGAGGCTTCAGAAATGAAGGCCCAAAGACCCAGGGAAAACTCTTTCTATGCTTAGATTTAGTGAAGATTTGACACCATGTAGAAATGAGATTGGACAAAATGGTAACAGCCTGAGTGGGGAATTCAGACCTGTTTCTTCAGATTCTTATTGATCTCTCTACCCTGTTGCTTCCACTCAGGTATGGGACAGAAACCTTCAGGAATGAGGAGGTCTTCAACAGAAGATAGGATCTTTCTAGATTTTTTGGCTTTCTTTGGGGAAGAGATGTTCTGTTTTCAATGAGTTGTCTTAGGGAAAAGGAATTCTGATGTGCATAACTTGTTATGGGGGAAGAGGAACGGCAGAAGACAGGAGGGTGGGAGGTCAGAAAGACCTTGC
>PVKS010005877.1:20890-82247 GCA_004027875.1 Aplodontia rufa
TTTCTTCATGTGACTTTCATTCCTTGGACACTTCATTGTGTATGTGGTGCTGGGGTTTGAACTCGAGAACTTGCGCATGCCAGGCAAGTGCCTTAACCACCGAGTCACCACTCCAGCCCCAGAAACATTCATTTTTGACCACTAGATTCTGATTTCCTGGAAGGAGAGATCTTGTTCCCTGTTGCAATTCCATTTCATAATCTGTGTAATTAAAAATAACTGCACTGCAAGAAATTGTATCATAATGACAGTCATATCCTGTGTTTTATCCACAACATAATGACTGGGTGTGAAACAGAGATCTGAATGTTTGGTTAATGTAACTTTTTCAGTGTTGCTTCATATCCATAGATTCTATATTCTTCTTTGGGGGTGAAAAGCTCATTATGTGTTTTTCCCTTAAGTGTTTTATTTCTCTTTATAAAGTTTTCTTTGACAGAAATAATAATTTGCAATTGTATAGTTCCTTGTGTCCTTTGGTCTCACAGTCTAGATGCATGGAGTGATCTGGTGAATTCAGACATTGCAGATAGCTCAGCATTGATGATGGTAACAATGGTTATACTCCCCTGGGCTGATCACTGCCTATACATTACTGAATAACTTCCTGTTGTTAGTGCAGAGAAACTCAGTTAAGAGAATAGACAGGCATTTGCACAGTGTAATTTCAAGTGTTCAGTGCTGAATTTGGAGAAGAATTCAGTCCAGCATTCTCACATAGCATCTAAAATAGTTGAATCTCAAGAAGGTGATCTATCCTGACTAAGATTGTTGATCAGATGTTTAAAATTCATTTTAAAAGTTTATATACAGTGAAATTAATTTTTTTCCTGTTTTTTGAGCATGTAGTACTGTGAACTTTGACAAATTACTTTAGATAATTAGGATACAGAACAGTTCCATAACTCCAGAAATTACCTGCTCTTCCTTTGGACTCAAGTTCCAACCTGCATCCCAAGCCCATAACAACTAATGATCTCCACAACAGTGATCCACTTTCCGGGATTTCATGTAAATGGGAGCATACAGGATTTAACGTTTTTTTTTCTTTTTTTTAATTGAGAAATTTATTATTGAACAACCATACACAGTTTTAACAAAATAATATAAAATGTGTATAGATTCTGGATATTAGAATTACCCCCAGGAGTGCCCCCCCAGTCACCCACCCTTATCCCTCCCTTCCCCTTCCCACAATATCTCTAAAAAAGTGTTATGTTGTATAACATTACACCTTATCTGAATTTAACACCTGATAATAGACCACCTTCCTCACTGGCCAGGGTCTAGATCCAGCCTCCACAGATGAGTGGAGACATTCGACTCTTGGTTCTCTGGGTTAAGCTGATTTTACTCAGCATAATTTCTTCCATAGCCATTCATTTACCTTCAAAGGCTGCTATATCATTATTTCTTTTTAAAAAAAATTTTTTTATTTTTCTTTTGAACAACCATACAAATTTTTAACACAATAATATAAAATGTGTATAGTTTCTGGATGCTAGATTTACCGCTAGGAGTGGACCCTCAATTTCCCACCTGTATCCCTCCCTTCCCTTACCCACAATATCTCTAAAAAAGTATTAGGCTGTATAACATGACACCTTATCTGGATTTACACATGATAATAGACCACCTTTCTGAATGGACAGGGTCTAATTCCAACCTCCACAGATGAGTGGAGACATTCGACCCTTGGATCTCTGGGTTAAGATGATTTTACTAAGCATAATTTCTTCCATAGCCATCCATTTACCTTCAAAAGCTACAATATCATTTTTTCTAATTGCTGTGTAAAATTCCAAGGTATATATGTACCACAGATTTTGGATCCATTCATTCAGTGAGGGACATCTTAGTTGTTTCCAAACTCTAGCAATAGTAAACTGAGCTGCTATGAACGTAGATATTGCTGTGTCACTATAATATGCTGATTCTAAGTCCCCTGGAAAGATACCCAGGAGTGGAATAGCAGGATCATATGGTGGGCTCATCCCTAGTTTTTTGAGGATTCTCCACACTGCTTTCCAGAGGGGCTGTACCAGTCTGCAGCTCCACCAACAGTGTGTTAGTGTCCCTATCTCTCCACATCCCCTCCAGTATCTATTATTGTTTATTTTCTTCATTTTTGCCATTCTGACTGGCGTAAGGTGATATCTTTATGTGGTTTTCATTTGCATTTCTCTGATTACTAGAGATTTAGAGCAGTTTCTCATGTATTCATTGGCTTGATCAATGTCCTCTGGTGAGAAGTTTCTGTTTAGCTCTTTGGCCCATTTATTAATTGTGCTGCTAGTATTTTTGAAGTTGAGATTTTTGAGAATTTTGTTGATTCTGGAATCTGACCCCTGTCAGATTCTCTCCATTTCCATAGGAAACCTCTTGACTCTTATGATTATTTCCTTGGCAGTACAAAAGCTTTTTTAGCTTTATGGCATCCCATTCACTGATTTTTGACTTTACTTCCTTCACTTTTGGAGACCTGTTGAGAAAGTCTTTGCCTACTCCCAAATGCTGAAGTGTTGGACCTACTTTGTCTTCTATCAATTGCAAGGTAGCTGGTTTAATATCATTATTTCTAATTGCTGTGTAAAATTCCATGGTATAAATGTACTACAGTTTTTGGATCCATTCAACTAGTGAGGGACATCTGGGTTGTTTCCATAGTCTAGCAATAGTAAATTGAGCTGCTATGAACTTAGATATTGCTGTGTCACTATAATGTGCTGATTCTAAATCCCCTGGAAAGAGGCAAGCCAGAGGGTTTAACTTTTAAAGCCTGGCTCCTTTCACTTACACAATGTTTTTAAGACTCATCCACTTTGCATTTGTATTAGACATCTATTTTCTTTTGCTTCTCGGGTATTCCATTGTATGGATATACCACAATTTTGTTTACCCACCTCTTTACTGAAGGGCATTTAGATTAGTTCTATGTTTTGTTGATTATGAATAATGCTGCTGTAAATATTTGTGTGTAAAATTTTGTATTAATTTCAGATTGTATTTTTCTAGGGTAAATAACTATAGATGTGGGATTTCTGGTTCATGAAGAAAATGTATATTTAATGTAATAAGAAATTGACAAACTGTTTACCAGAGTGATGATGCCATTTTGCAATCCTACTAGAACAAGAAATCCTGTTATCTACAACTTTGCCAACACTTGTCATTGTTGGGGGTTTAGATTTTAATCAATCTAATAGATGTGTGTGTGTGTAGTGGAATCTCATTGTGGCTTTCGTTTGCATTTTCATAATGACTAATGGTGTTGAGCATGAAGTCATGTGTCTATTTGCCATCTGTATATCTTTTTTTTTTTTTTTTAAGAAAGAGGGACAGTGAGAGAGAGGGAGATAAAGACAGAGCAATTTTTTTTATTTTAGTTTTTCATGTGACTATCATTGCTCCGACACTTTGTTGTGTATGTGGTGCTGGGGTTCGAACTTGGATACTCAGTGCCATGCCAGGCAAGCGCTGTAACTGCTGAGTCACCACTCCAGCTCCTGTATATCTTTTTTTCTTTTCTGAGGGTGGGGGGAGATATCTGTTAAAATCTTTTATCTAGATTTTAATTAGGTTATTTGTTCCCTTTCCACTGAGTTTTGAAGTTTAAAAATATATAATCAGGAGACTGGAGCGGTGGCTCAGTGGTTATGGCGCTTGCTTGGCATGCGGGAGTACACAAGTTCAAACCCCAGCACCACGAACATAATGAAGTCTCAGAGCAAAGAAGGCCACATGAAAAAACAAACAATAATTGATTCTCTCTTTATCTCTCTCTCTCTCTCTCTGTGTCCCTCTCTCTTAAAAGAAAACAAGAAGAAAGAAAACAATATATAATCAGGATATGAGCACTTTGTTGGATATGTGGCTTCATTTGTTGTCTTTAAATTTTAAGGCCAAAATACCAACTTTTTATTTTTATTGTATGATGTTAAAAGACAACATTACAACAAATTTTAAAACATTAATTGGCTTTTATTTACAGTACTAGATCCTAGCAGCCCTCAGAACCTGGATAGGATTAAAGAGCCTTGGGACTGCAGTGTGGTTTGAGAACATTTAGGGACAGAAAGTGGAAATAAGGTATAAAAAAACAGAAGTGAGGTGTGGTATTTGAACAGGTGTGGTATCTGAAGAATGGGCCACTGCTGTATTTAGCTGAGGCTCAGTGATTTCTTCCTCCTTGCTCAGGCTTCCAGTTAGTTTTGTACTAAGTTAGCTTCTAGCTTTCTAGGTAAGGGCTCCATAGACAGCCATCCTCAAACCAAATTTAGTTTAATAATAGCTCGTGCTTTTATGGTATATCCAAGAGCTCTTTGCCTAATGAAAAATCTAAGATCTTTTCTGATGCTGTTTTCTTCAATTACAATTGTTCTATATTTTCTATTTAAGTATAGGGTCCATTTTGAGTTCACGTTATTCAATGTGTGAGGTATGATAGGATTTCTTTTTTGTATATGAGCATTCAGTTATCCAGCACTTTTTGTTGAAATGGCGATTCTTTATCCATTGACATGCTTTTGTATTGTCAAAAACCAATTTATGTATTTATTTCTGTAATCTCTCTTTTGTACCATCAGTCTATATAACTGTCCTTCCATTGATACTATACTGTTCATTGTAGGTTTATAATATATGGTAAAAATTAGTGTGTCTTCCCATTTTGTTCTTGCATTTCAAAATTGTTTTGGCTAGTTTAATTCTTTTGCCTTATCATTATAAATTAGAATTAGCTTGCCAATACCTTCAAAAAATTCTGCTATAGTTTTCATTTGTATTGTATTATATCTATAAATTAATTGGGGGCTATTGGAAAAACAATAATTTAAAAACATTAAGATTTCCAAATCATGTAAATAGACATTTCTGTACTTATTTAAATTCTTTACTTTCTTTCATTAGTGTTCTGTAGTTTTCAGCAACAGATTTGGCAAGTATTTTGCTAGATTTGTTCCTGAGAATTTCATCTTTTAGAGAAATCTTAATTTTTTTTTTGTTGATTCCAGTTGTTCATTGCTTGTAGTAAGGAAATATAACTGAAATTTGCATGTTGACCTTAGATCCTGTGACCATGCTGAATTAACTTAGATCAAGGAGTTTTTTTTTTTTTGAGAATCTTCAAATGCTTGTAAAGTGTCTGTTTACATCATGTATGCATTTATCAATTGGATTATTTATTGTTATTATTTATTATTTGAGTTCTTTGTATATTCAAGATATTAATGCTCTGTCAGATGAAGAGCTGGAAAAACTTTTTTTCTTGTTCCATAGGTTGTCTTTTCCCTCTGTTGATTGTTTCCTTTGACATTTAGTGTTTTTTTAATGTAATGTAATCATCTTTTTAAAATTTTGCTTTTATTTACTGGAACACAGGAATAAATCACAGACTATGTCTATCTTTTGTTTTCTCTATGTTTTCTTGTAGTAGTTTAAAATGCTCAGGTCTTGTGTGAAGGACTTTGATCCATTTTGAGTTGGTTTTTGGCTTAGAGAGGGGGATCTAGTTTCTATCTTCTTCATGTGAATATCCTGATTCCCCAATGTCATTTACTGAAAATACCATCCTTTCTTCTAGTGTCTTCTTTAATTTCTTTCTTCATGTTTTTAAATTTTCATTGTAGAAGTATATACATAGATTTACTCCAAAAATCTTTTCCTCTTTCTTCCTTTCTTTTATTCATTTTTTTTGTTTCTTTTGGTGGTTATTGTGAATGGGGTTGCTTTCCTGATTTCTTTCTCAAGTACTTTATTATTGTTATATAGAAATGTCACTGATTTTCATACATTGATTTTGTATCATGCTACTTTACTGTATTTGTTTATTAGCTCTAAGTCTTTTGGTGGAGTTTTTTTGTGGATTTTCTATGTATAGAATCATATCATCTGCAAACAGAGATGATTTGACTTCTTTCTTTCCTATTTGTATGCTTTTTATTTCTTTTTCTTACCTGATTGTTATGGCTAGTATTTCTAGTATTAAAAGAATCAGAGTAGTTAGATTGGACACTCTTGTCTTGTTCTTGATCTTAAAGGAAATGTCCTCAATTTTTCTCCACTCAGCATGATATTGGCTATTGATTTGTCATATATAGCTTATATTATACTGAGGTATGGTTCTTCTATACCTGATATTTTTAGATATTTTATCATGAAGGAATTTATAGTTTTATTTATGGGTTATATTACATTTATTGATTTGCATATGTTGCACCATTCTTGTATCCCTGGAATGAAACTAACCTGATAATAGAGTAAATAGAGTTTGATCTTTTCAATGTGCTACTGAATTTGATTTGCATGTCTTTTATTGAGAATTTTTGCATTTGTGTTTATTGAGAATTTTGGTCTATAGTTTTTTGTTCTTGTTGTGCTCTTTTAAAGTTTTGATACCAGGCTAATATCAGCTTCATAAAATGGGTTTAGAAGGATTTTTTTCCATTTCTCTTTTATGCAATAGTTTGAGGGCCATTGGTCCTAGTTCTTCCTTAAAATTCTGCTACATTTTTAGCACTGAATCAATTTGATTCTGAGCTTTCTTAGTTGGAAGACTATGTAATTGCTTTAATCTCAGTATTTGTTATGAATCTACTTAGATTTTTAAATATCCTCTTCATTCAGTTTCAGTACATTATATATGTCCAGAAATTTGTCCATTTCCTGTAAATTTTCTAATTTATTGGCATATAGTTTTTAAAACTATTCCCTATTGATCCTATTGATACACCTAATAAGTTTGGGTGTGGTGTTTCCATTTTTATTTAAGTCAATGAAATTTTAAAATTTCCCCTGGGATTTCTTCAGTTTTCTATCACTTATTCAAAAGTTCATTGTTCAATTTCCATGTTTTTGTATAATTTCTGTAATTTATCTTGCTGTTGATTTCTAGTTTCATTCCATTGTGATCAGATAAGATGCAAGAAATCATTTCAAGTATTTTTGAATTTGTTAAGAATTGCTTTGTGTCCTAATACACAGTCTATTTTAGAAAAAGTTCCATGTGCTGATGAAAAGAATGTATTCTGCAACTGTAGGATGGAATTTTCTGTAGATATCTGTTAATTACATTAGATAGATAGTTATTTAGCTCTCATATTTCCTTTTTTGACTTTTTATCTGGATGGTTCTTTTAGAGTAGGGTGTTAACATCACCCACTGCTGATATTGGGACCTATCTTACCCTTTACGTCTGGTAGTCTTTGTGTTATGAAATTGAGTGCTCTCACATTTGGTGCTGAAATTTGGTGCTTAAGTATTTATAGCTGTTATATCTTCTTGCTATATTATAGATTATTTCATTATATAATGACTGCCTTTGCTTTTTGTTTTTCTTTGGTGCAGGTGCTTGAATGCAGGGATGCTTAATCACAGAGCCATCTCCTTAGCCTTTCTTATTTTTCATTTTGAGATAGAGTCTCTCTAAGTTGCTTAAGGTCTTGCTAAGTTGCTAAGGGTGGATTTGAACTTATGATCCTCCTGAGTCACTGGGATTATAGGTGTGCACCACTGCACCCAACAAGTGATCTGTTCTTTTCAGATTTTATCTTAAAGTCTGTTTTGTCAGTTATAATCTTACCAACTTCTACTTGCTTCCATATTTGATATGCTTGGAATACCATTTTCCCATCCTTTTACTTTCAGTCTGTGTATGTCTTTTTACGTGCAAGAATTTCTGGGTTTTGCTTTTTAATCCATTCAGTCTGTGTCTTTTCATTGGAGAATGAAGACCATCTACATTTAGAATTATTATTACAAGGCGTGTGTTTCTTGCTCTCATTTTGTTGGTATTCTTTTGGTTATTTGACTAGTCTGTGTTCACTTCTTCCCTTCATTTTCACCTAAGAAGTTTGATGGCTTACTGTATTGATAATGTTTTATTCTTCCCTATTTCTCATTAACATGTTCCTCTTCTAGTGTAATTTATTTATTTATTTATTTTACCAACTCTTATGCTTGTGTTTATTTTTCTTCCTCTTCTAGGTTAAGAATTCCTTGAAGTCTCTTCTGTAGTGCTGGCCTAGTGGTAATGAATTCCCTTAGTTTATGCTTATCTTGGAAGGTCTTTATTTCTCCCTTTGATTCTGAAGAAGAATCCTGCTATGTATAGTAATCTCCATTGGCAGTTATTTTCTTTTAGGACTTAAAATACATCATTCCATATTTTCCTAGCTTCTGGAGTTTCTGCTGAGAAATTTGCTGTTATTCTTGCAGTTTTGCTTTTAAATGTGGCTTGGTGCTCTTCTCTGGCAGTTTTTAATATTCTTTATTTATTCTGTACTTTTGACAATTTAACGATAATATGTTGTGGAGGAGCCCTTTTCTGATCATAAGTATTTGAGGTTCTAAATGCTTCCTGTACCTGAGTATTTGTCTATATCTTTCTCAAGATTTGGGAAATTTTCTGCTATTTCACTGAATAGGTTATCTATGCCCTCAGCATACCAATTATACAGAAATATGATTTTTTTCCGCTGGTTTCCTAGAGATCATATGTCTTGTATCTCATTTCATTGTTTATTTTTTTCCTTTATTGCCGTCTGAATATAATATTTTGACAGAGTTGTCTTCAAGCGCCCATATTCTTTCTTCTGCTTGAACTAGTCTGTTGTTAGGTACTTTCAATTGAATATTTATTTAACTCACTTCCTGAGATTTTCATTTCCAAGGATTCTGTTTATTTTTCAAAACCCTATTTCTTTTTTTTTAAATAAAGAGAGAGGGGCAGTAAGAGAGACAGAGAAAGAGAGAAACAACTTTATTTAGTTTTTCACATGGCCTTAGTTGCTCTAACACTTAGTTATGTACGTGGTGCTGGGGTTTGAACCCAGGTCCTCGTGCTTGCCAGGCAAGCGCTGAAACTGCTGAGCTACCGCTCCAGTCCAAAAACCCTATTTATTTACTGAATTGTTCTCTCATATGCTACCTTGTTTTCTTTAATTCATTCAATTATTTTTGTTTTCTTGGATTGCATTGAGCTTTATAAAATTGTTTTTTTGAGTTCTTTGAATTATTTCAATTAACATGTTTTAAGTTGCTTTTTATGATACAGGATATGATCTCTTTCATTGAATATTTCATGTACACTTGAACATGTATTATGCTATTGTTGAGTGCAGTGCTTTATAAATATTAATTAGATTAAGTCAGTTGATAGTATTGTCTGGAACTTATATATCCTTATTGATTTTCTCTCTATTTGATCTTTTTTTTACTCCTAGTTGAATATTGAAGTCTCCAAGTAGAGTTGTAGATTTTAAAATTTTTCTTGTTACATCTCTTTTTTTGTTATTATTGTTTTGGAGTGGTTTCTTATTTCATCTGTTTTTAACATATGCTGCTTGGCCCAGATATACTCAGGATTTTTATGTTTTTGATGAATTAATCCTTTTATATCATTTTCTAATATCCCCCTCTCTATATATTTGGTATTCCTCCCAGATTCCTGACATGATGTTCCTAAACCCTTGGAATCTCTAGAACGATTAAGAGTGCATTTTGAATGCTAATGAGATGACTGGTGCCTGGGAACCCCTAGAAAGCTTCAGGATGGAACCTGGGAAAGGCCAAAACAGGATTAGAGGACTGGGACTTTTAGAACATAGCTTGAATTCATTGCCAGCAGTCAATGATTTGATCGATCAATCATGCCTAATAATAAAGTCTCCATAAAAACCCAGAAGGACAAGACTCAGAGAGCTTCCATGTAACTGAACACAGGCAAGTGGAGTGTGACTTGCCAGAGAGGGCGTGGAAGCTCCATGCCCCTCTCATTTGCACTGCTCTATCTACTTTTTTTTTTTTTAGCAGTTCATGTCTTTTATTATTTCCTTTATTATAACTGGCATAAATAAGTGAAGTGTTTCCTTGAGTTTTGTATGCTCCACTAGCAAATTGATTAAATCCCAAAGTGGGGTGATGATTTATGGTTAGAAGTATAGACTACAACTTATTACTTGGGATTGACATCTGAAGTGAGGGACAATTTTGTGAGTCTAAGAGGGGAAACAACCTCACACTTCTGGTGTCAGAGTATTACATTGGGTGTAGGATACAGAAAGAAAAACACTTTTATTTTTCCTCTCTCTTATATGATAATTTTTCTTGCTTCAAGTATACTTTATCTTTTACTTTATATAGCTTATCACTATAACTAGGTCTGATGTGGTAACAAAGGAACAAGAGAGTAGGAGACTCTTTAAATTATAAGGGCCCTTTTCCCAGTTCTTCTGGTAATAGATAAACGTATTATCTCAGGCTATCTAAAAGTCTGCAGAAGAGTGTAGCCACGTGGCTGAGGCTTGCCTAGGACCAGGAAAACAGAATAACAAGAGAAATTAAACTAAATCAGTATGCCTCTGCCCCTGCAGTATCCATTCCATAAAGGTCCCTTTTCTTGATTCTTGACCTCAAGAGAGGGAAGAGTATTTTTCTTGTACTATTTTCTGATTAGTCCTACTGTGTAGTCTTAGGAGTCAGGCTTTTGTAAAGTTTAGGCTGGGAGGTATGAGATGGGAGAAAAAGCAGGAATATCGATCATATTGGTAGCACATCCAGTTCTATAATTTACATTCAGTATTATCGGATAGTTTCCTTATGTATGCTATCCAGTAGTTTTAGCTGCAATTAACAGGAAAGAAAGCACAAAGTGAGCTTTCTACTCTTGAGCTGGAAACACCACCTCTTACACCATGTATGGACAGCTCTGTAGCCTTTCCCTTACTCTCCATCCCCCTAGCAGTACCTTTTAACTTGCTTTGTTATTCGATATTATATCCTTGTGTTGCTTTTAAATAACACCCACCTATTATCAGTCAATTATGTGCTAATTTTAATCAGTTTAATAGATAATTACTTTCATAGATCATAACCCAGAGATAACAAGGAAAGAAAAAAAAATAAAGCAGTGACCTGAATTTTCATGATGCAAATCAGAAGAAATCTTGGAGAGTGGTTTTCTGAAGAACATGTCTTAGTGGGGCATGAAAATATATGCTCCTCAGTAAATAAAGGAAAATACGAACTTTGAATACTAGGGGCATGTAAATTAATAGGTAGTAGCTTATTAGTATGTGCACTTTGGTTGCACTCCCAGAAGCCTAACAATATTTGACTTAAGCTAAAACAAGAACCGTGTTTTAAAATACATACAGAATATGGCTTCAGAAATGACTGGATACAGTTACTCAAATTATATAGCCAGGAATCTTTCTCCTTTAATGGTTTTTTATAAGCTTTCTGTTGGCTTAATTCTTGATCAAAGTATTACAAGTATTACCATGATAGGGCAAAGTCTTAGTAACTTCAGATTTATAGTCTTCAGTCAGAGACTGAGTCTCTTTTTCAAAACATAATTGAAATTTGATGGTTCACATTGATTGGCTTGGATTGGGCTATCTTCCCATTGGCCAGGCCAAGGTCTGGAACCAACAGGTGGGGTTCATCCTTGCAAATATATGGATACCAGTGAGGAAAGAGCAAATGCTTGGAGAAATTTGAGGTCACATGAGCATCAAAAGGGTCATTGATTCTGGAAAGGTAAAACAAGCTGCATCCACTATGTAGGCGATGTTGAAAGAAAGATGGAAACCATTAAAAGAAACTTTTCCCACTTCACGGTGTGGCTTAGAAGCCTATTTGTGTGAGAAGGAAAGCTCAAAGGCTGATTTTCTAAAACTCTTAACAATAACAATTCTCTTGCATCCAGGGGTGGAAGTGAATATGCTGAGTTTTTGTCACTGATTTTTAGCACCAGCATGTATAGTAAATGTCATTCTCCAGCGATATTGAATTGCATATGCAAAAGACAGGCCATGCTTCTTTCTCTCATTAATTGCTACCTGCTATATTTTGTTACTTATAAAAAATTATAAGGAACAGGTTTCAAGTTTAAAAAGATTGTTTTACAAGTTAAAAAGTGTATCATATATGCTTTTAATGTCAAAATCCTTATAGCTCTGAAAAAAATGAAGAGAAATTAAAAGCAGAACATTGGTTGAAGGAAAGAATTTGGAAGAAGAGAATGGGCACTTCTGACATGTGTCTGCCTCTCCTCTCCTCTTCAGTTACCCTCACTATAAACCGGTTTACTCAGGATTCAGAGTTGCCTATCACTGCCAGATTCCCCAGGTATCATCTCAAATGCGCCATCATGGAAGCATCTCACATAAACCACCCCTGTTCAGCTGCCAACAGAGTGTGGAGGTGAGGATCTTGGAAACAAAACTGCTGTACAGAAAAACTGAGCATCTGTGCCTCTGAGTAGAGGTTGTTTGTAGGATGATGTGAAGAAGGTCTCAGAAAGGAGTCAGATATGATGCTGTTGAAGAGCTGCTACATACAAGCTCTCTCTCTCTCCCTCTCTCTCTCTCCCTTTCTTTTACTGGGAACCAAGAAACCAGAGATTGAAACATGTTTTCTGCTGCAAATGCCAGGGTGACTATTTAGCACTTAAAAATTTTTGAAAACCTAAAATTAGTCCTCAACATCTTTGCCATAAGAAGAAAAAGCAATATAACAATGAAACAAATGCCTTAACATTTATGCAAAGCATGACACATGGAGTAGTTGGTACAGCTATCTTTAACTGTCTGAAACATCGCAGAAGGGAACTTCTACTTACCACCTTCTTTGTGTTCTTTTATTTCTGTCCCTTTCTTTCCCTGCCCTCTGAGTCCTCCTCTCCTTACCTCTGGAGTGGGGCCTTGGTCTGATTTACATGCAGCAGATATCCACTTCGGAGCTCAGTGACTTTGAGTTTTTTTTTCTTTTGTCTCAGCATGTGCCACCACTCTTTATGATGCACATGTGACATTTTTCTCTGCAAATGTAAAATTTATGAATCATGAAAGAAACATTGCCAATTGCCAGGCAGGACTAATTTGATATGAAACTTGGAGGTTTGGGGGTGATTTATTGGAGTATGTATTTATTGGAGTATGTAGCTCTTTATTTCTTTGCATCTCATGAGTTGGACCTTTTGAAGATGCCCATGGCTCCTTTGCTTTACTTCTAAGTTTCCCTGGTTGTGGAGGCAGTGAGGACACTAACACACCTCTGGGAGATCCCTCTGCTCTTTGATGGGTTCAGGCAGACGGACTGTACGTTTAATGATTTTCACTCTCTCGTCTTCATACCTCATGCTGAACTAACACCTTAGATTCCAGACCCAGGCCTCTAATCTCACATAACCTGGTAATGTAATTTGGTGAAATGCCCTTTAGTACCCATATGGTGGTGTCCACAGTAAAATACAGAAGGACAAAACATTTATATTTTGAAACATTGGTTAAGAGTTTATTATATCCAGCCACCAAATAATCAGCCCTAGGTTTTCAAATATTACATGATTCCTCAACAGTATTCTGTCTTTGAGAGCTCATATGTTAACCAGCTCTATATGATGTCATTTCAGCAAAGACTTTTGACCAGTGAGCTAGGATATTTTATTCTTTTAAGTATTTTATTAAGATAAAATTAACCTACATCGTAATGCACAAATCTTAAAAGTAAGATTCAATGAGTTTTGACAAATGTACACATGTATATAAATAACATCTTGTTCCAAACACAAAACATTTCCATTTCTACAGGAAGCTCTCTGTACACATCATGCCCATAGGTGACCACTGGTTTGATTTTTATCACGGTAGATTAGTTTGAATTGAATCCTCACTTTATGTAAATAAAATTATATATAAATGTGCAAAAAATAGTAGTCAAACCTCACATATGTCATAAGTATCTCTTTACCTTTTTTTGTAGAGAGAGATGGATGATGAGAGAGAGAGAAAAAGAGAGAATCAATTTTTAAATAACTGCCATGATGTAGCTGTGGTGAGAGATGCTGCTATGGTGAAGATGAATAAGACATTGTCTATAGGCATTGGGGCTGCAGCAGGGAAACAGATGCCACCACTTATTGATATTCTGCATTATGCTTTAGTATGTCACTTAATTTTGCTCTAAAATACATTTTTACAAAGAAGAATTATATCTGTCTCTATTTTTAATTTTAAGTGTATCTGTAAACTTCTTTTTTTGAGTTGGATTAATGATATCATGGTAAGTTACTTGGCAGTAATAGTGCAATAGTAAGAATAATGATGCTATGTCAAACACTTGGTGAACATTTACCATGTATTAGGCATAGTTCTAAATATATTTTATGATTTACCCTTATGTATTTGTCTAGTTCTTCCCAGAAGCTGATGTCAAGACAGGATTGAATATACAAGGATTTTGTTAGGGAAAATGTTTGTGATGAGAAGTGGGGAGAAGTTGGGAAGTCCATTATATCACAACCCAAGACTGATGTCCAGTGAAAGCAGGAGGGTAGAGGCATCCCAGGTTGCCATAGGTCTGGGAAAATTTAGGCAAAAGGTTCAAGGAGTCTTAATACTTTTCCTATATTCTGTCTCTGTTGGGGAGAAACCTCTGTGAGGCAAGACTGATGCAGATGCTTGTATGGACTTCAGAGCTCGGCTGCCTAGAACCTTAACCAGTGGTTCAGTTGGGCTTCCTGTAGTTGGAAGTCTCATGGCTGCATTTCACACAGGAGAAAACTAAGTCAATGGAGAGATTAAATAATCTGCTAAAGATTAACAACTTTTGGGATAGTGACAGAGCCAGAATTCCAACCCATGCCATCTGGCATCACGGTCCATTATTAACCATTAGATTAACCTCAAGGTTATAGTTTGATAGGAGGTTATATTCTTTAATACTATTACAACAAAATTGTTGCAGTGATTTATAAACTATGAAGCACAGTATGAAGATCTAGAGAAGTAATTCCTGAGCTTTATTTAATATGCATAAAATTACCACAAGGACTTCTGGAATACACAGAACAGCCCCTAACCCTACAGATTCCAACTCAGTAGGTCTGGGTAGGGCTTCAGGAGTTAAATTTTTCAGTGCTTTCCCTGGAGATCATTTGCAGATGGTCCTCCAATCAGATTTTTACAAACACTGCTCTAGAGAAAAATACTTGATTTGGAGGGACAAAAGAGTAGTTTAAATTATGATTGCAGGGACCGGAGCAGTGGCTCAGCAGTTAGAGTGCTTGCCTGGCATGCACAAGGTCCCGGGTTTGAACACCAGCACCACATACACAATTAAGTGTCAAAAAAACAAAAACAAGATGAGAAAATAAAGTTGATTTCCTCTTTATCTCTTTCTCTCCCTCATTATTTAAAAAAACAGATAAAAAATAAATTCTGATTGCACCAATTTCTGGTTGTAAGGACTTTGAAAAGTTGCTTAAATTCATGAAATGCATTTTGCAGATAGGTGAATGGGGATAATAGAAACAGTAATGAACTACCTAGGACTCACTAGATTTCTGTAAATTCCCACTGGTCTAGATTGCTCGATCCTTTGGGGAGCATTGTACAAACCCAGGTTATGGTGACCCCTGCTCATAGTGGTGGCCTCATCAATGGCATCCTTCCCTGATTGTGTCACCTGATGACTGGTGGAGTCTGGCTATTTATGGATATGTTAAATACTTCATATCTAGGCATGTTTGGCACCTGTCCTTGAATCCAGGTGTGGAAAAGAGAAATGTCTAGTCAATAAATCAAGGACTGAATTTCTGCAATAAGTCACATTAGGTCTTCAGGGAGCATCTTGGTTGAATGAGAAGCTTGGAAATGGAATCTTTGAGAAGGCATTTCAATGGTGCACTTTTTTCTTTCCTCATGGTATTACTACTGATACCTTTAAAAATTCACAGTGATAGTAAATCAAGGTTCTGTGGAAGATGAAGAAATTTTTCATTTATTGCTTATCCCTTGCTTACCTTCCTAGGGGAAGAAGAATGTGCCCAGGACCTGCAGCCCACTGCATTTTACTCTGGGATAGCTAATGTTCTGACATCTCATTGAAGAAAACCACAGGGATCAGCTGAATGCCTGTCTTCCAAGGATTTAAGAGGACTGAAGTTTAAAACAGTGATGTGCCGGTCATTAATGTTCCCCTGTCTGTAGAGATCGCTTATCACTGGTCTCATTTTACTTATCCTTTTTTTTTTTTTTTTTTTTTTTTTTGTCTTGGAACAGTGCAGTAGAGAGGGCTACCTGCCAGGAGGGCACTGCCATGGTGCTCCCTCTACTGACTGACTGCCCTTGCTTTTCTTGTGTTCCTGAGCCAAACGTCTCAGCAAAGGAGAAGGCCACTTAGTGTCCCTGAGATTTATTATCTTTATCTGTAAGCTGAGGGCAGCAACACATGCAAGTATAATAACACATGAAAATATCTTTTTTCTTTTAAAGAGAGAGGGACAGTGGGGGTGAGAGAGAAAGAGAGAGAGAAGGAGAGAGGAAAGACAGAATAAATTTTATTTAGTTTTTTCATGTGGCTTTCATTGCTCGGACACTTTGTTGTGTGCACCTGGTGCTGGAATTTGAACCTGCACACTCATGCATGCCAGGCAAGTGCCATAATCACTGAGCCACCGCTCCAGCCCCACATTAAACTATCTTTATGGTTGATCCCACCTTCCAATTAGTAAAATGTTATAAATTAAAATTGTTTCTGAAAATACATTATATACCATGATCAAGAGAGCTACCAGAAACCAATTAAAAGAAAAAATCCAAGTGGAAACTCTTGATAAAATATTTAAGTATATAAAATAAAGCAGTAAAAATCACTATCATAAATAGACTTTTTGGGAAAATTTTCAGTGGACCTAACTGACAAAGATACACTCCACTATATGCGTTATGTTGATTAATTTCCTTACTATGATCTTCCTTTTGCAATCGTAGGTATTCTTCAGTTTATTCATCTTAAACATGTTTATGATTGAATCCACATACCTGAATGTTTTCCAATTACTAGAATAGACTATGTCCAGAGAGAGGCAGTTTCCATAATGACTTATTTTCTAAAAATTCCTTGCTCCTCTTTATCAATAAACTCTTTCTTCCTGAGCATCCATCAGTGATGTGCCTTACAGACAGATGTCAAAATTTCTCTTTTGGCAATGTCACATTCCCAAGACATTTGTTTCCAAAAATGTCCTATTTTTATTTTGTCTTAATGCCTGTCAAGAAGGGTAGTTTCACCTTCAAGTAATTTCATTCCATGCAGCTTCACTTGAACTCTGACCTTGTGACAATTTGAATTCAGATAGGTTTTTAGAGATATTTTATTAGCTCATCTATAAAAGCCTTGCTTAAAAAATATCTTAATGTGAATTATAAAAATGTAACAATATAGTATGTTAGAGTAATTCAGAACAATAGGAGAAAGAGAAAAGCTACCATATGACCTGGGCTGATCAGTGAAGACAAGAAAAGTGTTGGGTAGTGGCTGGAGCAGTGGCTCAGCAATAGAGCGCTTGCCTGGCATATGTGAGGACCCAGGTTTGAACCTCTGCATCACGTACACAATGAAGTGTCTGAAAAACAACAACCAGATGAAAATTGTTGGGTATTAAACCAGAAAGTACCAATCTGTGAGTAAGCAAAGGGGAATGGCTCTGTGAGCTGAAGGAGCAGGACAAAAACAAAACATGCAATTAAGCAGGGCATGCCTAAAACCCTTTAATGGGTGTGAAGTTGTCATTCTGAAGTCCTCAGTGCCAGAGGAAACCAACCCTTCTTCCTTTCCTGTCGCTCCTCTCAAGCACTCAAACTCCTTCCATGCCAATGTCTTAACCCTCACTGCAGTACACTCTGATCTTTGGTTCTGATCATTTCTTCCCTGTGATAACTTCCTCTTCTCTGCCCAAGTTTACAGGTCTTTTCTCTCTACTTCCTTAGAAGTCAGCACACACCACTGATAGAACATACAACGTATTATTCCATGACTTAAAGACATGTTGCACTCAGGTTGTGTGCCCTTCAAAGACAGGTTTCATACTTTCAATAGTGTGCCTTAGGTGTGGTCAGTAGTTGCTCATGACTATTTCAACAAAACTGCACTAACATTTGTTTAAAATTAGATACTGTATACTGGTTCAGAGAGGAAAATGGCTGTCTATGTGAAGGGCTCCAGTGAAGTATATCTAAAAATCATTAAACTAGGGATTATTAAAATGATATAAATATTTCTATAATATTTTTATCGTTATTTTTATCTTTATTTTGTGTATGTGTGTGTCTGTGTATGTGTGTGTGTGTATGTGGTGATTGTGTGTGTTTAGGAATGAAAAGTGTTTAAACTATTTAAAATAAATATTTTAAATAGTTTTAAATATTTTTATCTTTATTTTCATTAAGCACTGTTATGGTTTAGATTAGGAATCCCCCAAAAGCTTATGTGTGAGACAATGCAAGAAGGTTTAGAGGTGACATGAGTGGATGATGAGAGCGTTAACCTGGTAGACATTAACTGAGTGGCAGCTGAAGGAGGTAGTGTGTGGCTGGAGGAGGTGGATCACGGGGGGCATGCCTTTGGAGTACATCTTTGGGGAGCTGAGCTTGGTCCCTCTGCTTCCTGGTGTGATACCTTGAGCGGCTTCCTGCGACACACTCTTCTGTCATTATGTTCCTCTGCCCCTCAAGCCCCGAGGAACAGAGACAGCTGTCTGTGGCCTGAGACCTCTGAAACTGTGAGCCCCCAAATAAACTTTTCCTCCTCTAAAGTTGTTCTTGTCAGGGTTTTTAGTTACAGCAGCAAAAAAGCTGACTAAAACAACTTCTTTCTTGTTCTTTACTACATTAGTGAAGAAACTCATATTGTTTTACACAGATGTTAAAAAAATTAACTGTTTTTCAATATAATTGGTTTTCTTTGTAATTATTTGTATCTTATACATTTTAAAACCTCATTATAATAAGGGGCTCATGGATTCTTTACCATCCTACTGAAATGATATTTGGCATAAAAATGGTTAAGATCAATTTTTCTATAATCTTGACAGGGTATGAGGATGTTGGTGGTGCCCGTGCCAAGCCTGTTCAAGGGAGTGGTGTGGTAATGAATTTGGGGCAGTCCAGGAGGCCACTGAGCAGGGGATGGTTTGGTGAAGTTTTCTTTTTAGGAAAGTGGGTCCAACTGTTCTGTTTAGGGCAGAGGGAAAATAGAACTCTTTTAAGAATTTACACAAGTGTGAGAAGAAGAGGTCAGGGCAAATATGGTAGCAATTAGGAATTAAGGTAGACTATACAAGATGAAATGAAAAAAATATTTAGAGATGAGTCTCAGAAGAGATGTTTTGGGTAGAAAGAAGAAGAGTTTATTTTAGAATCAAAATTCAGTAGTTTTAGATATAGGCTTATAACTTGGGGGTTTGAAATCCATCTGTATAGAGAAGTGAAATCAAAAGAACATCTACAGAAAGAGGAGAGAGAGAGAGAGAGAAAAGGAGAAAGAAATACTCAGAATCAATAGGAAATTCTCAATTTCCCAGCTCTCAGGAACAAATAGTGATCTTTGTTCAGTATTTACCCTTGGAGCCAGGATACCAAGGGTCAGCTGGGGTCCTGGTTTGTGCAGGAGAGATCTGATGGAAGGGCTGATGCTCAGCAGGGACAGAGGACCCAGATTTCCCTCAAACTGTGGAGCTTAAGGTGCATAATACCTTTGCCTCTCCCACCCCTCAGTGTTAGGGATTGAGGTCAGGGTCTCGAGCATGCTGTGTAAGCACTCTACCATTCTTTGTCTTTTCATGTACAGGTCCAGTGACACAGAAGGCCAAATCATTTTCACATTGTTACTTAACTCAGTAGAATCTCAGTCATGTCTCTTTATTGGGCTTCACTCTTCACACCTCTCATAGCATCCAAATTCTACTCTTTTCACTAAGGCTACTCTCTGACCAATCACTTCAGATCCTTTTTCTCTTTCTATTGCTATGATGATTTTTGACTCTTTTCAAGTTTTACAGTGTTATCCTAATTATTTCAAGTTTTTAAAATATATTTTAGTATGGTATAGAAATTCTCAAACCTCTGCAAATAACTGCTCCTCTAATTTATCCCTTTTGCAAATGTTTAAGGAACCATACAGATGCCTGTTATTTAACATGTCCCGATCATTTAGTGGACCATGTTCCTCTTTTCCTTAGTTTTTTAAGTGTGGCCTTTTTAGAAATTGGAATGCTTGTTTTTAAAGGTTTGCTTTTATAAAGATACACTGCAGTTTTATTCTTATATGTCATTACTGCCTCTGACTCCATCCATTGCTGAAATTTTATTTTAAAGTATTTTATAATTTTGACTGAAATTTGATTCATCCATAGAGACCTTTGAGAATATTCATGCTGAGCAGGAAAGATAATAACCTACTTAGTAGACTGCATCTGGAATTTTATAACTCCTAAGGTCTATGCCAATATCAATGATGAACTAACCACAAAAGCATAGTTTAATAAAACACAATATCTGTTTCATTTCATTAGTGAGTTTTTTATGTAATTAAACAAGAAGCCAATTATATTTTGCATATAATGTTCAATGTTTTCAGGAGATTATCAAATGATTTAACTAGATTATAAACCCTGCATTCTCTTAAATTAATATTGCAGTATTTGAAAACTAAGAAGTCATATTTTATTTTGCTTTTGCTGACATTGAAATGGAAATAATAATAGAAAAAAACCAAAACAGGTTATATTGTATTTCTACATAGCTATTGAAGTACTTTCTGTTGATACCCATCAAAATATGCTGATAACCCCAAATTCAGTGCAGCTAGATATGTCTTTTCTAGGATGCAGAGAGATATTTAATGGTGTTCATATTACCAGGAACCTAACACTCTGGGTATATATGTCATGTTTGCACTTGAACTTGATTTTTTATTACGGTGGGGATTTTTATTGACTTACTTCCTTATTGTATTACCTAACTGATATTTTTATATTCATAAATAATTCATAGAATGCCAGTTCCTAATCAGAGTCTTTAAAGGCAAGGAGCTATGGAGGAATCCTTTTATAAATACTTTCACTTCAGGATAGAGATTTGGGGGAAGATGAAACCTTTCCTTCTTTTTTCATAGAGAATCTTCATCCACATTGTTATGACTTGGATATGAGGTATCTCCCAAAGCACCTGTGTTAATACAAAAATGTTTGGAGGTGAAATGGTTAGATTATGAGAGGTGTGACCTAGTCTGAATGGATGTACTGGGGTTATAACTGCAGGCAGGTGGGGTGTGGCTGGAAAAAGTGGGTCACTGGGGGTTTGCCCTGGAAGGGTGCATGTTGCTGGTGGTACCTTCCCTTTTTCCTCTCTCTGCCTTCTGGCCTCTATGATTGGAGGTCCATTAATTCCTCAAGCCCTTCTGCCGTGATATTCTGCCTGACCTTGGGCCCAGTGCAATGGACTCCTCTGCCCATGGACTAAACCTCGGAACTATGTGAGCCAAAATAAACTTGCCCTCTTTTAAGTTTTTCTTATTTTGTATTTTGGTCACAGCAATGCAAAGCTAACTAACATACCAATGTTCCTTTTGAATTACACACTGGATTTAGGTGGCAAAATAACACAGATAATGGGCTTTGGAATTGGCAGAACAGGGTTTTATTGTTCTAATTACTGCTTCAATATTCACAATATGCATATACTAACAGCCTCTCTAAACTTGGGTTACTTTAATATTCATTTTTTCATTCACCCATATTTATTGTGCATTTACTAATTGGAAGCCAAAATATAAACTACAAGGAATAGAGATATTGTCTTTTACTTGGTGGAGTTTACATATAAATGGAGTATATTAATAGTGTCTTTCATAGTACTTTATGCAAATGAGCCAGTATTAGTTAAGTAAAGTACAAATCTCTATAAATGCAATATATGCTAAACATTTTATTAGTACTACTAGAAGTAGTATATATCTCCAGTCTGCAACTGTCGGAAATGCAATATATGCTAAACATTTTATTGGTACTGCTAGAAGTAGTATATATCTCCAGTCTGCAATGGTTGGAAATGCAATATATGCTAAACATTTTATTAGTACTACTAGAAGTAGTATATATCTCCAGTCTGCAACTGTCGGTTTCCTCTAGTCTTCAAGACCTGTGTCAGTCCCTTCCCCAAGGAGGACCAAGAAGGGAAACAAGGCTGTTCATCCTGAGGATCTACCCTGCTTTGCTAGCAGCATTGCTCTATTAGAACAACACCTATGATCTAAATGAAAATAGTTTGACAAGACTTCAGGGAAGACAGAAGTCCAACTGATGCTAAACAATATTTTCAGTCTTTCTCAGATGGGTTTTAATTTTCTCTTGCCCATGGATGATGGTGGCCTCACGTACCCAAATTACTTTGTTTTGACATTTTTTGTGCTCTATTCCAGCATTGTAAATATGAATGGGCACTCCATTTAAATTCCGTATCTTGGGGCTGGACTGGTGGCTTAGCTGTTATAGCACTTGCCTGGCATGTGCAGGTACATAGGTTCAAACCCCATCACCATGCACACAGTAGAGTGTGAGAGCAGCGAAGGCCACATGGAGAACTAAATAAAATTGATTCTCTCTTTCTCTCTCTGTCACTGTCCCTCTCTTCTTAAAAAATTAAAAAAATCTATTTCTCTTTTGCTATCTGCCTAACTGTACCAGCTTATCCTCCAGGTCTGAAAGGAGAATTGGTTATATCCACCAATAATTTTATCACTTTGGTGTTTTTGTGTGTGTTTTGTCGGAAAAAATGTGCTAAGGCAAATACTTAACTGCAGAATCAATTTAGCTAGTTCCCTGTACTTTGGGGACAATATTGCTAATTATTCTTTTGAGGGCTAAGCAGTGAAACTAGAGACATGGCAAAGCTTCTGGGTCCCTTTATGTTGAATACCTTATATAATTTTTGTTGACTGTGAAGACAGCTCTAAGTCTTTCGCTATTTCAGGACAGTTTGATCTTACAAGGACAGAGCTAAGGCTGTGTCCTTTGGAGTTGAATATTAGTTGACTTGGAAGGTAGTAGGCATACGAGGGGAGAGTGAAGGGCTTTGATGTCCCTAGTGGAATACAAGGTGGAAGGAAAATTCCAGGATTGCCTGTGGGAGAGGTCTGCACCCATTTCTGCAATTTCTCTGGGCATCAGTAGGAGACCGAGGGCACCAGAGTCCAGTTGACTTAGGGCACAGGAGGGATGGGGGTGAGTCAGTACCAACTGAACAGAAGAGAGTTGGGGACTTTTATTCATCTAAGACTGTGCCTCCTTGAAGATAATTTTTCAGAGGAAGAATTTTGGTTTTCTTTTATATTAAGTACAGGTCAAAGTGAAAAAACTAAGAGGGAGAAACAATGTTCTGTGCATTTCACAAATTATATTCTGTAACCTTCATGAAACCCTCCCATATTGACATTGCCAATATTGCTCCTATTCTCTTTTCTTTTAAAGAGATACGTAAGTCGATTAAAGTCACACATTGGTAGTGCTTCATAGGGTCTTCCTAACATGCTATTAGGATATATCATCATCTTTATGGAAAGTGACCTGGAAAACATTCAAGCTAATAGGAATGTTTTTATTTCAACAAATCCTTGATGTAGGGCCAAAGCATTCACATTCCAATGATTTATCTGATTTACTGCAATTGGGTTATCTGATTTACTAGAATCCTCCACTAAAAACTGAGAAGTGTCCATTTTATTTTCAACTTCAAAAATATTGAGAAATCAAAGCTTTTCTTTGGCTGTTTATAGCCATATTCTCTGGTCTATTATTTTGGATAATATGTCTATGCTGTGGGTTAGAATAATAGAAAGAAAGGAGAGTGTGGGGACAGGAAGTTAAATGGACAGGAAATGTATTCACAACTAAGCATAATACAAAATTATAATTTCATTTTAACAACAAAAAGGTACAATGACATTTATTCATCTGTCTTGCAACAAAACTAAGGAACATAAGGCTGGTATTGCCAGCACAAAGTTAAGTTTTATTGTTCATCAAGAAGTGAAGGAAAAGCAGAGTAGAAAAATTCACCGGTAATCATTCATGGCTGGCTATTGTGGAAATCAATACAGATTGTTTCATGATCAATACAATCTAAACCAGTAGAGCCTAGTGACTATGACGCTAACAGACCCATCCTGCTGCACTCAGATATAGCCTGGGCAAATGTTTTCATTATTACAAAAATAGTTTTCTAACCCCTCAAATGCAAGAGCATTGTGTCAAAAGAAGATATAGTCTCATTCAGGAGAGTTTGGGGCAGTGACTTGGGTCCCTGATCTAGCCAGTTACCCTTTTCAAAACAGATGTGAGTATTTTGTATCTGGCATCACTAAACATTTCTGCTTCACCACCACCCTTCAAGTTCTTGCTCTACATATTTCTTCCAAATTCTTGAAACCCTCCCTGAATGCTGCTGCTAATTTTGTTTACTCATGTTTTAGAACTTGCTAGCTGTACCATTGAGCAGAGCACAAGTTACTTTGTACTATTTCATTGAGATAATGTAACAGGAAGCATTTTGTAGCCCACAGTGCATTTTTCAGTATAATTTGCAAGTTATAATTGACGTTATACATTGAATCATGCAATGAATACTTAGTGATCATCCAATCTATCACAGACATCATGGTAATAATACCTGACATGAGATGAAGGAGATATATTCTACTAGTGAAAGTTTAACCCCCTGGTGAGATATAGCCATCTCAGATCATAATTAATGTATAGTGTGACAGTGAAATAAGAGAATTATTCCAAAGAAGTTTCCATTATCATATACCCCTCTTAAAAACTAAGTAGACATTCGCTGGGTAAAAGGAGAAAGGTATACCACAAGTGAAATAGCAGATACAGACTAAGGACTAGTCATGCTCAGGAAATGGTGAAAAGCTAGTGGATTACATTATGAGCAGGGTGAAAAGACGAAAGCAAGGGAAACAGAATCACTAAGATTGTGAAGGAGCTTGAATCCAAAGCTACGGAAAGTACAGTTTGCTCTAAAGGTAGTGCGAATGATTTTAGGCCAGGAATTAATTGGATCAGCAGGCCCAGGGAGATAGAACTGAAAGGGAGTATGACCAAGGTTAAGAATTGTAGGCTATGTTAGTAGGTTGGATGAGAGATGCTGGGTTCTGAAGTTGAGGGCGTATGTCCTGACTCCTCAGAAAAACTTTAAGCTCATTATAGAATATTAAGCATAACCTGTTTTACTTGTATTTTTTTTTGCAGAATTATATGTATGTAATAAGTGCTTAGAAAAGTCTTGCCCTATAATAGATTAGGAATCCACTTTAAAAATTCACTTGAATGATGTGGTCTTGACCCAGTGAATGGGATATCTTTGATAAAGCTCTGTCATTTTTAACAGTGGCAATTGCCACTTTGTGTGTTACCCTATGAGCCCACAGGTATCTTGAAGTTTCCCGTAGCAACCAAATGCTTAGCAGTTGATCCATCAAAAACCTTATCTTTTTGGATCTTCAACATAATAGCTTTTCTTTGTTTGTGTGTGTGTTAGTGGTAATTGAACCTAAGGGTGCTTTGTTACACCCCTAACCCTTTTTATTTTTTGAGACAGGGTTTTGCTAAGTTGTCTAGGCTGGTCTGGAACTTACCATTCTCCTGCCTTAGTCTCTTAAGTTTCTGGGATTACAGTTGTGTGCTGCCATGCCTGGCTAATAAGAGGTTTTAGTTTTAGATACTTTTAGGATTCATCAGGGTGGAAGCCAGAAGTCTCAAAAGCATTATTGTAATTCGTTTTCCATTTTATTATTGTTTCTCATAATAATGTTTTACTTATTCAATACTTACTCTGGCATCCATTCTTCTAAACACTCTGGGGACCTATTCGCATTTAGTTTTCACATAAATACTATGAAGCAGTGAATAACTAGAGGTCACAGAGCTTCAGACCCTTGTTTTTTGATGTCAAAACACATTTTTAAGTGGTCACTATGAAAAAGGAAGAGACAGGCTGGGTTAGCAGAGTGCAGTGGTCAAGCTTTTTGGACTCAGATAACAGTACTGCTGTGGCTTTATGGAATTTGAGTGATGCTGGGCAGACTTGAGGAAGAAGAGAAAAATGAAAAGGAAAGAGAGGAGTGAAAGAGATGGAGAAATGACTTTAAAGCAAGAAAGTATGATGTCACAGTAAAGTATGTAATAAATATTTCTGAATGAAATGCAATATGAAAGGCAGAAACAAAAGAGGATTTTATAGCTGACAATGAAAGATGGCCCTCAACCATGGCTTTGGTTCTATCCTTGGCATAGAAAAATATTGTGCATTTAGAATATGTTTGTCTTTCGTACATTGCAGCTTCTCTTACCCCCAGGCTATTTCTGGACCTATTAACAAATTCATAAATCTTCACCCTGTTTTATATTTCTCTTTAGAATCAGCTTAATGACTTCTAATTTCCTGAATACTTCCTAGCCTACTTCAAATGCAGTATCCAAGAAAGAATGACTTAACCATAAAACATCCTGTTTCAATTCTAGCTCTGAAATTCATATACTCAGGAAAAGCAATTGCTCTGGTATACAAATATGTTTTAAAACTGTATGATTTGGTCACAGTTGTAATATGAGGGACAGAGTGATTTGTATAATATCATAGAGATAGAATAATTAAAAAGTCCACTTGCCTCTTCCTTCTTCATGGTTCTATTTCTTCAATTTGGTTCTCTTTGGGTTGTCTAAAACCAGTAGAAAAGAGATTCAGCCTATGTAATGAGCACCAGGGTGTTGTGGAATGCAAATATCATGTCTATATTGTGGAGAGGAACTCTAAGGACATTTGTCCATTGTTCCTCTAGTCTTTCATCTCCCTTGTTCTCATATACTATTTGGTTATATAGTTGGCCTCCTTAGAGCACTGAAGCCTACCTTTGGAAGGCATGTGATTTGCTAGTCCTTAGCAACCTTGCTGGACATGTCAAGCACAGCAGACCTAAGAATGAAATCAAACGTTCTATCTACAGCAGAGAGGCTGGCTCTCTAGTTAACCCATTTGTCCTCTTTCACTTGTTATTGAAATTATAATATTTCAGATGCTAGCTCTCTAAACTTCAAATGGCTGTTGGTTCCCAAGCCTTAATCTGATTCTTTCTCTAGAGTGATAGAGATGTCTGTTAAACCCATTATAATTTGTGAAAAACAACCAGTGATAGAACTTTTAAGAGTCTCTGGGACCTCCAGGGTGGGGGGTTGCCCAAAGATGGAAACAGAACTCTCGGCATTTGTGAGGCAAGAACAATAGGAGAGGCCATTCAGGCACTTTTTAAAAGTTTCAAACACTATTGAGCTTTCTATGCTCGTTATCAGAGTTCCCTGTACCTTATTTGGTCATCACCAGAAATATTAGAAGTATCTAAGGCTCTTTGTCATTGATAGATCATTTTCGTGCCTATGAAGATGGTGAGGGGAGGGCTGTGGGGGGGTGTGAATTTAGTTTCAGGTTGGGGTACAGGAGCTGTAGTAAGCAGCTCTGCGATGTGGGAAGCCGTTTCCTTCCAGCTCTCACCCTGTTTCATGTGAGCTGGTTGGGTTTGGAGATTTAACCTCAATGTCATTCTGTCACAAAATATATCTATGGTACTATTTGGCCCGCAGCTGCCAGTTCACCACTCCCAGGTGATATACTCTAAATTCCTCCCTTTTGGAGTCTAAATTCTCTGGCTACGCAAAAGTATTGAAACGAAAAGAGGAAATGAAAGACCTAAATAAAATGCCTTATAATAAGGAAAAAGTAAGAAAGCAATCATGTGAAGATGAAAACCAACTCAGGTTAGACAGAACATAAAAAGAAAGACCAGGGTGTCATAGTTAAATATAAATTTAATGTGAATAGCTGGTGTGGGCAGTGTTGTTGTGGGGGAAGGAATAAAGGCAATGTAATTCCAAAAGGCAACATGAGTCACATGTGACACGGTGCCAGTAAGCCCTCTTTCCATTGCACTCAGTTTTAGTCTGACCCGCCTTGTAAAGAGGCACCCAGAGGTGTTAAGTGGTCCTTAAAATGGAAATGAAAAAATTTGGGAAGTGCCCAGAGCTTAAAAAAAAGGAAAATTGTTTCATTTGAGGAAAGATTAAAGGAATGCGAATTGATCAGGCTGGGAACCAGAAGGGAAAAATTTGGTTCAATTATTCCTCAAGGGTAGGATGTAATTTCATGTTCAAAGTGCAAAGCAGTTTTCTGTCTATAAGTAAAGATAGCTGGAATAAGTGAGCTTAACTGAAAGCAATGGAGATGTGATTGAGTATTGAGGAGAATAATATCTTGCACAGGGGTGGTAAAATGCTAGAACAATCTGTTGAGAGATGTTTTGGCCCCAGGAGATGATCAAGTGGAGAAAAAGCAAGAGATTTCTCTGATTGCCCTGAAGGTAAGGTAGGATGGTTGAGTACCCAGATCTGTGATTGTCATGTTGATGTCATCATACCCATCGTCATTATCATTATCACCATCCCCATCACTACCATCTTTTGATTTCCTCCCTTGTCCATAGCAGGTAGCTCTCACAGAACATGAAGGCCAAAGTTTCTGTTGAGATGCTAGAAACAAACCTCAAAGCCCCTGAGAATATCAGTCTTCTTTTCCCCCCTGAGTTTTGCCATTCTGGGTTAGCAGGCTTCATTTTTATCTCCTGATTGCCTGCTTTGTCTGATTTATATAGCATATAGGAAACTCCACACTTAGAGCTCCTTAGAGTAAGAATCAAACTGATGAACCATCTCTTAACCCCAGGAGAGGATTTCTGTTATTCCTTGCTTGGGCAAGTGTTCACTTCTATCCAATCAACTATACTTTGAGGTGGGGTGGGAGTTACTTGGTACAAGAATGGTGGTAGGGTCTACCAGACAAGGTGACATTACAGGCTGAATGGGACCCCTATAAAATTCATGTTTGAGCCCAAATATCCAATGCCTCTGAATATGGCTATATTTGGAGAGAGGGGGGCAGGAGGGGGCAGACCTTTAAAGAAGACACTGAGCTAAAATGAAGCTATTAGGGTGGGTCCTACTCTAATCTGACTGGTGACTTTATAAGAAGAGAGAATTTGGACATGGAGAGAAATCAGTGATGCATGTATATCAAGGAAAGACCATGTGAAGACTAAATAAGGAGACTCTCTGTAGGTCAAGACAGACCTCAGAAGAGTCTAACCCTGCTGAAATCTAGACTAGGAGAAAATAAATTCTGTTGCTTAAACTACCAATTGGTGGTATTTTGTTACAGCAGTCCTAGAAAACTAGTAGAGATGGTCAGTGCAGTTCTTGGAATAATGGAGTTTATTGTAAGCTGAGCTATAATCATTACCATTAACTATGAGAACAGGTGATGATTACACAGAAACTTGTTTCTATAGTCCCCCCCTCGCTAGGAGTTTATAACTGGATGGGTTTTAGTCAGCTTTTTCCTTGCTGTGACCAAAAGACCTGAGAAGAACAATATAAGAGAAGGAAACATTTATCTGGGGCTCAGGGTTTCAGAGCTCTCAGTCTGTAGACAGCTAATTCCATTGCTTTGAGCCCCATTGAGGCAGAACATCATGGCAGAAGAGGGAGAAAGCAGCTCAGGACCTGGCAGTCAAGAAGAAGAGAAAATTCTGCTCACCAGGGACCAAATATAAACCCCCGTGTTATGCCCCCCGTGACCCACTTACTCTGGTCACATCCTACCTGCCTGCAGTCACTGCCCATTTAATCCATAGTTCATCCAACAATTAGGTTACACCTCTCAGAATTCAATCATTTCCCCTCTGAAAATTCTTGCATTGTCACACCCATGAGCTTTAGAGGGACACCTCCTATTTACACCATAAGAGGATATAAGTATTGTGCTTTTCTAGAGATGGAGTCAAGAATGCAGCAGCTCAGCCTTGCTCCCAAATCATTCTGAATGGTGGATACTGTGCAGTTGGTTGGAGCTGAAACTTCAGGGAAGGGGTACCCCATCATAGCAGTCTGTGCTTTTGCAACTATAGCTGCTGTGATATAAGATTCTATCAGCCACTTCCACTGCTCCCTCCATCCTGTCACCAGCGGTTCAGCACTGCAGGTATTGCTTGCTTTCTGTGCTTCTTCATATTTGACTGCTACTTGTAGAGCTGTTCAACAAATTCACAAATCACTCCATGGCAGTGATTGCTTCTGGGACTGGCTCTACTGTGAAGTGGGCTTTGCAAATTTCTTGATAAATGTAGACATTTAGAGACTAAGTGACTTTCTCTTTGCCCTGATTTGCTCACATTGCTTCCTCAGTTCCCTGCTTGACTTGGGCTGGGCAGATCTACCTTGCGATTGCCTGGTGATGTAGGAATGACTGTTAGCACTGATGAATCTGCTCAATCCACTACCCATCAGGATCTTATCCATTGCTAACAACTTTCTAAAGGCCTGAGAATGGGATTGGATATTCTAACTGTTACTTACAAAGGTCAGAGTTTCTCCCTCCTGGGAACTTCCTTGCTATGCTGTGGACAAAACCCATTCAATTCCAGTTAATATACCAGAACCAAAGAAAAATTTGTTCTCTTGATCTTATCCTGAAATGGTAAATGTTTCTACTAGAGGTTGAATTTCCCTTATCTAAATTGCTTGGGACCAGAAGTGTATTGAGTTTCAGATTTGGGGTGATTTTAGAATATTTACATGTATAAGTAATGAGATATCTTTGGATTAGGACCCAATTCTGAATACAAAATTCATTTATGTATCATATATACTTTATACACATATCCTGAAGAAGGCAATTTTATGCAATACTATATAAATAATTTTGTGTATGAAATAAAATTTCATGGTGTGGAATTCTCTACTTAGAATATTATGTCAGCACGCAAAAATTCTTGGATTTTGGAGCCTTATGGATTTCAGATTTTCAGATTAGAGGTGCTCAATCTGTTCTTACAAAATAAAGCCATAGTTCCTTAATTGCTTACCCAAAATTATCTAATCTGTCACCAGCCCACCTTTCTGGCTCTGTTCTTTGCATTCCAGCTTCACAAGTCTGGTTGCTATTGTTCAGTCATTACTTCCCATGCCTTTACTTGTCCCATGTGCCCTTTCTTTTCCTTACTATCATATTTATATTCTATCCATCTTCGAAATCCTGGAACAAGTGTGATTTCCTCCAAGAAAACCTGCTGAGTCTCCCAAATCGGGAAAGAATCCTTTCTCCATGAGCTCACATCACAGTCAATATAACCCCATTAGAGGACAGGCCTTGCTCACAGCCTCCCCTTATCCTTAAGTGTTTGCTTCAGCATCCTCCACTGATCTCTTCGAATCCTGAGACAGTATGCTCATGTCCTTTACATCCTTCCAGCATTCATCCACTGCTTCTAGACTAATATTAGACACTGACAATGTGCCAGGTTGTATGCTACATGCTCAACATGCTCAACATACATTCTTTCATCTAATAGTCAAAATTTTAAAAATGTAGCAATTAACAATGAAAGATTATCAAGATTACACAGTTTATAATTAGTGGAGATTGAATTTGAACCCATCTCTCTGACTTTAAAGCCCATGCTTCTTGCCACAAGTCTAGAAGCCCATCTGAGGTCTTCAATATATGACTGCTATGTTAATTTGGATTCAATAGTCTTTCCATTTTAAGAACTTACTCATATTAAGCCGAGCCTTTTCAGTGTCTCCCTGTTGTGAATGCTATTGCTGCAGCTGCTGCTGCCGCTCCTGACCTCTTTCTCTAATTCCCGGCCAAGAAGGTTGCTTAATAGAGGTTCAGGGAGATTAAGAACCCCAGAGTGTTATTAAGGATCAAGGTACATTGCTGATATTGGCCCAGCTATGCGGTAGCTGAACAAAGGTGATGTGTTGGATGCATTTGCCATGCTAAGGAAAGAGCAGCTGAATGTTAACCAGCACATTAATCATGCTGACAGATGGTCTCCCTGTTTCAGGCTCTTAAATAGGCTCTTCCTATCTCCCAAGCTCACTGCTGTGTACCTATTAGTTTGTAGGGAATAATATAAGTTATAGGCTTAGGTGGGGGAATCTTATTAATAGCCAAAAGAAAAAGTTAGGCTCTCTTAAATTTTAATTGCCTTTATTCTGCTTGCTCAGGACCCTGACCTTTTTCCTTCTACTATGGCACCCAGCCTATCAGTGCATTTCAAATATATGCCCACATTCTGGTCTCACACCCAGGATGGTTCCCAGTTACAGTTCACACATAGCACTAAAAATGGCTGCCACCAACCAGTCAGGTAAACATTCATTCTAAGGAATTTGCTGTCCCTTGGCTTTATTTTTGTTGGCGCAGTGGGCAGATTCCAATTTGGACTAGATAAAATCAAGTCTGCCAAGGCTGGTGGGCAGGTGTTGATTTTTATGACTTGGCTGCTTAAATTGCTAGGGCATGCAGATATTCCAGGCTGATATCACCTCAGTAGGGAAGTCAAGGTCTCTTCTGCAGAAGTTTGGAGTCTTGGTAAATCCGTTCCTGCACTGGTCCAACATGTATGCCAGGGCATTGTCAATCAGACCAATGCAGCTTGGGATTGTGTATGGGTGCCTATATACATCTAGACTATGTGTACGTGTTTATATGTGTGGTCATCCATTTTTCTATCATGTGGAATTCCACTAAACTCAAGGGGCCAACACTAAGGTAGATAAACTGCTTTCATTCTCAAATTATGGTGTTGGATAGGGCAGGAGGAAGAAAGTCTTGATAAAGAAAAGAAACAGTGATGGCAAAAGAAGACAACGTGAGCGCTTTGTCCTCCCCCATTTGGTATGGAGTAACTACCCGGCGTTGATCCATCTTCACAGAGGGCCACTTGGAATTCTCACAGTAGGCCTTTGAAATAGGTTTCCTACCCCCTGTTCCACAGAAGGGAAAAATCAAGAACCAGATTATATAATGTAGCCCAAAATCACACAGTTTGCAGATGGTGGGGTTGAGATCTGAGACAGGCTAATCTGTTTCGAGTACTTACCTCTGCTTTCATAAACTGTCATATTTCCTAACACATTTCAAACTACCTTTTCTCAGAAACAAACCGATTAATAATGAAAGATGAAGGAATCAATACTTTCTCCTTTACTGCTGTGTTTAATGGACAGTTGTATGCTGAACCTTCCGTAGCACCTTATGTACTCTTAGAATATCCAAATTCAAAAGTCTTAATCAATATATCCCACAACTCCCGAAGGGAAGCTATGTGCCCATGGTAACATTCCCTTGACTGGACACCCAGGGCTTACATGTTTCCTCCATTTCTTTTTAGGCAGAAAAGATAATGTTGGTTCAAGGTCAAGCCAGTTGCTTGTAAAATCTAAGATGTGCAATGTGGGTTGGCACACTCTTGGCATGTTTTGAATGAAGTCTTCATCAGTTGTTAATATCTTAGTCTTCTAAGCCTTGCAAGATTGGGAACTGTGCCAGGGTAATTTGTAATCTTGATGACAGAGCCCTGAGACCAGAAAAAATTCTGTTACTGTTTTGGGCCAAAATATTAGTACTCAGTCCCCTGGACGTCTGGATACAGATGGCAGAGTAGACCTCAAAGGCATAACCTACAGCCCATGCGTCTGCTTAGTCAATCCATAAAGCGGTAGCTTCTTAAATAACTCACATATGCTGGCACTAAGTTCAAGAGGCTCCATAAAAGAGTCCTAAGAGAAATGAGACATTTGGGGTGTGATTAGTGGGAGACACAGAGATAGTTATTTGGAGGAATTTATATCCTTAGGTCTTAACTGAGGAACATGGAAGCAGAAGAAGGGTGGGAGGAGACAGGAGGGTAGGAGAATTTGTACACAGTGCAGTTTAATTTATTTTTGGTTCTTCATGGTGTCATTGTGTATATTTAAAATGTAATTTGTGAAATCTTTTTTTGTCTTTTATGAATTTTTTTTCTTTCCAAGTATGCTTTGTTTAAAGCCAGCAAAAATACAAGTTTTGTGCTTTTTTTTTTAAAGAAAGAAAACACTGTTCCCAATGATAAAAACTACATATTAAAGTCTGATTCTTGAATAACTTTTCCAGTAGACAGAGGAGTCCCATAAATTTAGAGACAAGTTCATTGACTTGGCTCTGATTTTTTTGCTTCTCACTTTTTGTGATTGTAAGGGGCTCAATTGGTTGTTGAGAATTGAAAATTCCCAAATGGAGATGCACTGAAGGACCCCAGACTTCATTCCTTTCTTTCCCCTTTTGCTTCTGTTTCTACCTAATGCTTATTCCCATTAGGCAGCTTTGGGGAATGAGAAAATATATTCTGTCAAAACTACCTCCTGCAATAGCTTGTCATTTCAGAGAGTGACATAGGATACATTGTGATAGATTTCCTAGTGTCCGTTGGAAGTTACCTCTGCCACTCCAGCCAGCCACATAATTACATGTCCTTTGCCATCCACTGTAAAGTGTAGGCAGGTTAGGCCAATTTAGTTTTATAATTTGCCTAAAGCTCTTGAGATGTTAGTCTTTCACAGACTCGGTTTCTGTACTTGTAAAGTGGAGACAAAAACAGTATCTAACTCATTTATAATTATAAGATTATGTGAGCTATTATTTAGTAAGCACCTGGCATGCAATAAGTGCTCAGGGAAAGGTTTGTTGTATTCTTTGAGACTTGCCTTGCTTTTCATTTAGACATTTTACTTCTGGAAGGTATGCTGAAAACACTTAGAGACGCAAAGAGCGTGAGAGGTGGGTATATTCTTATCACAGTTTTACTTCTAAATGGGACTGTATTTATCCATACAATGGGAATAGCTAACAATGAAGTCTCTACCCAAAGGAATACTCTGAAACCATTAAAATTTATGTGATCAAATTTTATTTTGAGAAATGAAAAGAATTTTGTGATATATTATGTCCTATAGAACAAGTTGTTTTCCAAAGAGAGAGAGACACACACACACACATATAAAGTCAGGCAACGTAGCTAGCAAAAGTAGAAGGAAGATGTTTTACAAAATTATAGACTTTAAAAAGTGGTACAAATAATGCATAGCTAACTACTTTTTTAATTCAAAAAAATACAGATATTAGAAAATAAAATAGAATTCTAATCTTGCTAGCAATATATTAATGAAATCTGAGAGAAAAAACTTAGTCATAAAAAGATGATTTCCATTTCCTATTGATAAACATTTCAAAATATTCCCTCCATGAACATGCATTGCTTTGTATAACTTTTAAAACTACTACACGTAGCCAGGCATGGTGGTGTAACCCTGTAGTTCCAGTTACTTTGAATGCTAAGGCGGGAGGATCATTTGAGCCCAAGAATTAGAGACCAGTCTGGGCAACAAACATAGCAAGGTCCTGTATCAAAACCCAAAACAAAAAACCCTACTGAACATGTACATTACTAAAATTATTTACAGTTTTCAGCTGAGATTCTCATTCATCTCCATTTGGCAGATATTTATAAGGTGCTAATGAGGTGGCAGGTACTTTGCTAAATGGTCCACAAAAGTCATCTCTTACCGTGGACTACAACAAGTCATCTCAAATGAAGAACAGGAAAGTGCATTTGACTTGGTAGTCTTTCCTGACAGGGGTGGGAACTGGAGAGCTTGTCTCCACATGTCACTTTGCTTTGTCCTGAGCCAAAGGCTTCAGGACAAATGCTTAGCTCCATCAGTCATGTCCATCAGCCTTCATTCTTAGCACTGATCATTCTGATTAAGCATATATAATTGAAGTAAAAATAAAAGTGACTTCCAGTGCAACTTCAAAAGAAGTCTCCTCCTTGTCTTCCAATCAGATTACTGTCTCTGAGCCCCTCCAATATAGAAATTCTGGAATTACCTATACATGTGGAAGGAAGCCAAGTCTATTCTAAGTTGACTTAATTTCAGAATTAAACTGGAGTAGTTAAATATTTACTTTCAGTTTGTTCACTGTATCAGTGTAGTTCCAGTCTAATACATGGAAGAATAGGAGGAAGTTATTTTTCTTGAATTTGCTCTTTTTCAAATCAGAAGGTGTCTACCACAAAGGATGATGTAAGATAGTGTATTGTTGGTAAAGTGCAGAAGACCTACATTGCAAAGGGATGGGAAGGACTCCCTGTTGTCTCTTTCTTTAGCACATTTCCTGGTATTTGGAATGGTGTTGAAACTCAGTGTAAAATGAGGAATTGACAAGGCCAGATAAACTTGTTTTTACCTAAAGAAAAGTTGTCACATATGTCTCTCCTAAGCAGTCTTTGATGGAAAGTTTTAATAATTATCCTTCCACTAATTGCATCACATTGAAAAGTGTGGGTAGGAAGCAAGTGTGGTAATGATGGTAGACGGCTGGATAAATGGAAGAGGAGTTAAGGAAAAAAGTTGTCGAGAGTGCTGCAGTGTAGTTATAGTCTATGTGCAGAGCATTTTTAGGATGTGGAGATAAGTTGACAAAACATGATTTGAATCGGTGGTGAAAGTGAGTGGCAATATTTTGGGGCTTTGTTTCATGTGGCTATGATAAGATGAGACTTCAGTATGAAACAAAAAGCAGAGATATCAAATATGGTAAAACAACAAGGCACACCAGCCTTAACGGGTGAGATTCATATACCATCTATCTGCTGCTAGACATAACCAGCCATTCATCAAATTTCAACTTTTGCTGACAGAAAGCTTCTGGCAGTCTGTTTATAGCATTTTAAATTAATGATGAGCAGTTTTACTGTGCTGGTCTTGGGGCCTCTGTTTTATGAACAAGGCTTAAATGATTACCTATATCAGGCAAGAAAATGCAAAATCTACTGTAAGATTTTGTTATCAGAGAGCAGATCTGAATTGAGAATGTATAGCTTCAATTTAAAAAAAATTATGATAACAGGAAATGATAATTTAAGTTTATGGATGCTTTTACTTTAATGGCACCCAAGATGTAGTTAAATTTTATAAAAAAAAAAAGTACCACTCTTTTCTGTATGGAAACCAGGAATGATATTTACTTTCTTTATAATTATCAAATCCTGATAATGATTAGCTGAATGTTTATGTGTGATGAAATTGAATCATGTGGGTAGACAATCTAGGATATTCAGAGTCTCTTAAGTAATTTTTGCTTTCTATAGTAGTCATAGTAATAGTATACGTATCACTAGAAGAAAAACAGTATTTGTTGAGCCCATGCAATGCCAGATTCTATTAGTTATTTTCACATCAAGTGACTCTGGAATTAGCACTTGGTATGTATTATTTTATTTTGCTTACCTCATTGGGGTATGTGCCATTATTATTTCTGCATTTCACAGACCAGAAACTGAGATTTAGAGGGGTAATTTAATTTAGGACCACATAGGCATAAGTAGTGAATTTGACTTAAGAAGTTCAGCATTAGGCTCTCTATAACTAAACCACATTCACAAGAATCACACGAAAGAATGAAATTGCCTAAATAATTTCCTTCTTATTTTAATTTCACTTGAGAAAAAGAGATCTGCCAATTACTGGATTTACTAACCAATGTAGAAGATTACTACAAATATTATAGTAAGATGCCAAAGTATTTGGGTGCCAATGGAAGTACTTTGTTATGTTTTCAATTTTTATTTTGTGACTGGGAGACATGAATTCTTTGGAACAGTGGGGAACATTCAGCTATAGTAAATTGAGATAACACTTAACTGTCTTAGGAATAATGAAAACTTGATCAAGGGAAAATTCTCATAGGAGTTTTTAGGCTGTCCCACCTGCTGTTCTTGCAGTCCACATGATTGGTAAGGAACTACAAAAATGTGCATTGTATTCTAGCTTAGGAGAGGTTAGTCAGACAATTAAAATAATTCTTGATCAAGTCTGGAGCACACATTCAGAGAGTGCCCTGAATGCAGAGCTCTGTTAATCCTGCAGCACACATCGTACTAGGCTCTTAAGACATTTAAGGAGCATTGGAGGATGCAGGCAGGAATAGAGGAAGGAAGGATGTAAGAAAGGAAGGCATAAAAGGAATCTGGCAGTGCTTTAGTTATCCATTTGACCTCCATGTACACTGGTTCTGTACCTGTGGATTCAATCAATCATGGATCAAAAAGATTTGAAAAAAAAATTCTGTCCTCCACTGAATATATACAGACTTTTTTCTTGTCATTATTCCCCAAACAATAAAGTATAATAACTGTCATACTTTGGATCTGGAATGTCCCATGAAGGCTACTGTATTGAAGGTATGATTCCAAACTGGTGACTAGGAGATAGAGGAAACTTTTGGAGGTGAGGCCAACTTGGAGGAAGTAGGTCACTGGGGGGTGTGTCCTTGAAGGGGATATATTGTCCCCTGCTCCTTACTGTCTCTTTCTCTCTCTTCTTCCTTGCTGCCATGGAATGAACAGCTTTATTCCATCATGTGCTTCCTGACATGATTTTTTTTGATACCAGATCCACTTAGCTTTACTGTTTATATACCAACATTACTCAAAATAATTGCATTTTAGATTGAATTAAGTGAACCTGCCGGGTTGTTTTGTTTTACCAAAGGCCCAAAGCAATGGGCCAAGTGACCAGGGACTGAAACCTCTGAAACAGTAAACCAAAATAAATCTTTCCTCCTTTAAGCTGATTTTCTCAGGATTTTTTTTTTTTTAGCAATGACAAAAAGCTCATCAAGAGAACAATTACTTACCTATTTAGGCAGCATTCACATTGTATTAGCTGTAAGAAATAACCTAGAGATGATTGAGCATGTGGGAAGATGTGCTTAGGTTGCCTAAGGATTGGAGCAGCCCTGGATTTGGGTTCGTGGAGTGGGGGCTGTTGATCCTGGAATAAGTCCTCCATGGATGCTGAGGAACAACTGTACTTTCTTTTAAAAGAGGCACTTTATCATTTTATTTGAAAATACGTCTTTTTTGTTGTACTTATCTCCTGTACTGTTCCTTATGCATATGCATGAATTCACACCATGAAAAATAGTACATTTAAACCTTGGAAATCTCATTTAAAAAGAAAAAAACCTGATGGCTAAAAAAGGGCCAAATCACACATCTGCCTGTATTCACTCCGTAGCCTTGTCTTACCGCCCAGACTTCTCTCCTACCAAAGCGTCAGTAGAGTTCTGGGATAACTTGAATGATGCACCAGGGTAGATTTGTTGTAAAGAGCATGTGGTCATTGTGGCTAATGGAAAGGTCCACCTCTTATCATTTATTAGACTGATTGTGCTATATTTTTGGTCATTCTTTTTTCTGTGATTCCATACATATAGCCTTTTTAAATTTTTTTAATAGGGAAATTTATTTGTTGAACAATCATACAAATTTTAACAAAATAATATATAATGTATTTAGATTCTGAAAATTGGATTTACCCCCAAGAGTGCTCCCCTAATTGCTCACCCTTATCCCTCCCTTCCCCTTCCCAAAGCATCTCTAAAAAAAGTATTAGGTTGTGTAACATTACATGATATCTGGATTTAACACCTGATATTAGACCACTTCTCTTAATGGCCAGGGTCTAGTTCCAGCCTCCACAGATGAGTGAAGATATTCGACACTTGGTTTTCTGGGTTATGCTGATTTTACTCAGCATTATTTCTTCTGTAGCCATCCATTTACCTTCAAAGGCTGCAATATCATTGTTTCTAATTACTGTGTAAAATTCCGTGGTATATATTTAATTTTGGGTTATTCTTATGAGCTCCTCATAATCAAAGTTATTTTAACAACAAAAGCATCTCTACACTATGAAATGCCCTGATGGGAAGATTCATGTTTCATGGAGACTATGGAATTTCTCTAACATCACGTGACTAAATTTGTAATGTTAGAGTCTCTCTTACATATCCTCTCCCAAACATTTCTGGGAAATCCTACCGTGGGTAATCATCCTTGAATAAATCCAACTGAATACAAATCACCTGTTATATTTGCCTACTGTTTCTCTATTTGAAACAATGTACTATGAGCATTTTTATTTATCTATGCTAAATAGTACTTTCCTTTTCCCCAGTTATTTTCAAAATATGAATATCATTATTTCTGCTAAGACATACTGCTTGTTGTAAAATTTTGAACCCTGAAGAAATATTTAAGGTAAATAATGAAAGTTCCCTGAAATCTCATTCCAAATTTTATGATGGTAATAAAAAATTAAAGTGACATATTTATTAAGTGTCATGTGTAAAGCTACAATTCATATATATATTTCTTACAAGAGTTCCATGTTCAGTGCAAGACAGGCCTGGAGAACAGAACGTTAAGTTACCTGTACATTGCCATACACATAGCAAATAGAGAACCTGGATTCTAATCATAGTATCAAAATAGCAAAGTCTGTTTTTTTAGTGATTTAACTGGATCAGAGCTGATAATGGGGAACACTATTCAAAGGGTTAAACAGAAACATGAAAGATGCACCATGCACACCTCAAGATTTTAACTTACAAATGTACATTCACACGTGAATTCTTTAATCATTGATGTGACACTAAGATTGTTCATAATATAATTTTCAATTGTTGTAACTTCTTAGTGGGATAAGTAAATTCCTCAAAGACTGTTGTAAAGGTGGTGTTCTATTTTAAGGGGTCACTTTGAAGCTATTTTAATTCATTTTTCAAAAATGCAACTCTTTTTCTTTTGTTCTTATGTTTTATTAGTTTGTATAATTTTAAAAGAAACTAAGCTATTACAGTAACAGGGAAAAAAACTCAATTGATTCTTAGTAAGCAAATAATTCAACAGGTGAGGGCAGAAGTGCCTGGTTCTCATCAACTCTGAGTGCTCAGCACTGTGCTGGGCCTCAGACTGGACTTCTTACAGAGGGATCTAGTCCTCAAGGTGATTTTGCAAAATCAGACTCAATGGAGATCTCCAGCCAGCTAGGAACAGTGCAGTTATCAGGCGTGTTGAGAGATACTCTTGCAGAAGTGACTAAGCTAAGAGGATCTGTTTCTTTCTCAAATGCCTATGAGTGTGTGTTCATCAAAGCCCATTCACCTGAGTCTTTCTCTCTCTCTCATATTTTGCATCTTTTCTATGTAAGTTCATATATCTCTGCAATTTCAGTGTTGAAACATGAATGAGGGGCTGGAAGTGTAGCTCTGTGGTAGAGCATGCACTTAGCATGCACGAAGCCTGGGTTCAATTCCCATGCCCAAACAAAATAAAACCAAACAAAATTTAAAAAAAAAACCTTGAAATAAATATGGATGAACAAAAACGCCATGAACTAGTCTTTGAACCATGAACGTTAAGGAGTACAACAAATTTTCCAAGAAGGAAAAATTCTAAAGCCACTCCCTTGAGACTGGGTCAACGAAATGAAAACAAACTGAGTAAGAACTGCTTTTGAAGACGAATGTTATTTTCACTGGTTTTAGCAATAGCAGTGCTTCTCAAAGTTGTGGTGTATGGATCACCTTCTATCAGAAACCACCTAAGCTACTTGTAAAATGCAGATTTCTAGGCCTCAGAATCTCTAAAAATGGGTCCTGGAAATCGGCATGCTAGAGGGGACTCAGTGACATATGAGTAGTATTTGTCAATCAGAGAATGCCTAAACTTGTTAGAATGATCATGAGGTCCTATATGATCTGGCCCTGCTCACCATCTTTCCAAATAAACAGGTCATTGTTTGAACTTGCTGTATTGCTTGTGGCTTCAGTTCCTCTGCCCTTGTTCCTTTTTCTTGGAATGTGCACCCTAATGTTTCCCTTTCCTAAGCTACTGAGAAAAATCTCTTCGATTTCCTGCTTGCTTCCTCTTCTCTCTGATCCCTTATTGGTCTGCTTATCTTCTAAAGTGGAGCTGAGCCATCCTTCACTCTGACTTCATTGTTCCCCTGCAGCCCACACTGTACGTTGTACGTCTTAGCTTGATTTGCAATTTAAGTTTTACATAGGGGTTGCTTCTGCTACACTTTGAAATCCAAGAGAGCAGAGATGGGGTTTTATTCATCTGAATTTCCCCAGCATCTTTCCCAATTCTTGGCAAACAATGATGCCGAACAAGTATTTGCTGAATGAGAGAATGAATAATCAGGGGGAAACTTGCTCTCCATTCAGTCTCCCAGCATGCAGGGACTGGAAGCAGGGACATTCTCTAGCGGTGGTGCTTCTCCCTGCTGTGCACTGCTGGGGCTCCATCGCTCTATCGGGTGAGGGAGATTGAAGGGGAGTAGGCCTCTTGCAGTGGCCATCCTTGCAAATCTGTTTCTAGCCTTAAAAGAGGAATCGAAGGCACAGCCCTGAGTTGGCCGCTCAAGCCTTTGTTATTCCCTGCTCCTTGCAGCTAGGGACTAAGAGGAGGATTTTATGTGTGTATTACCACGGACTTTGATCTAGCTTGGTTGATATGGACGGGACCTTGTTGACACATTGCCAGAGACTATCACATAATGCCATAAGGGGGTGTCTGTGTGACAGCCGGGTGATGCTCAAGAAATGTATGGGTTTACTTCACTCGGTGGTAATGTATTCTATCTAGGCAGATACTGGTCTGTGTGCATAATGGAATTCTGGGGGTGCCACAGCAGACTCTGTTACAGTGAGACAGTTGCTTTACCTTGCCGCTTTCAGACTTATTAAAGGGAAGCCTGAGTTCTATCAGATTTGTGAGCCCTGCTCACATTTAGCACTATTTCCCTGAGGTTGTCTTTCTACCAGGCCTTGCATCTCTGCATCTCATTGACCCTGCCTGACAGCTGGACCCAAAATGCTTCTTAGCCAGTTCCTAGGCCTGTCTGTGTCCCTACAGTATTGCCTGGCAAAAAACAAACAAACAAAAACCCTCCAAGAACAGAATCTGTTTTTATATCTTCATTGTATGTTCCTCAATGTGAGATGTACATATCATTGATGATTTTACATTTACAAATAAATATTTACAAATTTTATTAGGAAAATAAGACTAATATTAAAGACTTTTGATGTCATAGAATTAAGATTCATGGGGAAGTTAAAGTAGCTACTCAACTTTAAAAGTGAGATGTTTTAAGGGAATATTTAAGAAATTAGTATTAACAGTTATACAAGGAAAGGGCTACAATAATTAAGGTGATATTCTAGTAACTAAAGTGTGGAATTCTATGATCCTAGTATAATTCCTGATACATAGCAGGTGTTTAATAGATATTTATTGAAATGAATTAAATAGCAATAAAAATAGTAGTAGTGACTAAAATTTATCATATGCTTCTCAGTTACTGTTTGAGAAGTCTAACTTACAGTATTTTATTTGATTTTGACTTCCAGTAGTGATATTTGTTCTTCATTTATAGATTAAGGAACTGAGGCCTAGAAAATAACTTGTGTAGAGCCACACAGCTAGTGGTGTTAGAGCTGCTCTTTGCCACCAAAACCCATGTGCCAAGTGTACTTCTACGTATTTTGATAAATTAAAAGTCAAAATGGGGTTTTCATTTCCAGTTCCACCTGGGTTGCCTAACGTGTTACAAATGTACTGACTCCTTAAAAGTTAGCTCAGTTTTCTGCACTGGATAAGGTTTGTTGGAGCTCACCTGCATAAGTAACATGCATTTTTTGACCCTTTATAAATCTCTGTACAGCCTAATTCCAGTCCTTTCTTCTGTCCTCTCACTGGGAATTCTTCAGCTTCATTGACAACATTGTGAAATGTGATGTCACGACTTAAGAAAACTCTGTGAGTGAAATGAGTGTTTTTCAAAATTAATATGATATTTTATGTTGGTGATTTTACACATGAATGTACACATTCACTAATTAGTACATAAGTTGATATTTGCCTATTTCACTAACATTTACAAAGAATTGTACATTTAATTTACCGAAAGCTTCCCTCCTCACTTTTCACTTTGTGTGTATAGTGTGACTATGCAGGGCCCAGCATAATGTCCTGTTTTCCAGGACAGGAAGAATGGGCTAAATATCGATTAAGTCTCTCAACCTGATAAATAAAACCTGCTAACAGTCTCAAACACCTTTCCTCAGATTTCTGGGGACTCTCAGGATGCCAGTAGCTTCTAATTTCTGCTTTTTGAAATTTACCACTCTGTGCGTTTCTCTGTGCATGGTTTCCTTCCGCAGAACCTGAAGGCTAATGGAAAACACATTTGGAAGAATATTATACAGTTTTCTTAGTTTCATTAAAATTATAATTTCTTCTTTACATGTGCTGTTTGGTATAACTCATTTGCTAGCTGTGATAGGACATGAATGTTAGGATTTAGAATAATTTCAGAGATGAGTGGCATTTCTTAAATATGAAAATGGTTACTTTTGCTCTTCAGTTGCTTTTTACTTTTTCCATGCTTGTTTTGGTGAACAGATAGGTCAGAGCATAGGCAGATGATGGGTACCACGGGCATTTCATATATAATGCAAATGCCAATTCCTGACGAAAACCTCTCTCCCATAGCAGAAAAAGCCAACAATCTAATCATTGATAATTAAGACTGGAAGGGACATTTGAAAAGCTTTCTTCTACAATTTCTCAAAATATGGGTCATGAATCATTTGCTTCAAAATTTCTGAGTGTTAAAAATGCAAATTCCAGGTTTCCATTGTAGACTACAGTATCTCCAAAGGAGACCAGAAAATACAAATTTATTAAAAGTTCTCCAGGTGGTTCTTATGAACACTAGAATTTGTTAGTAACTTTAATCTCCCCAGGGTACATAGAAACTGAGGCCCTATACAGTGGAGTGGCTTATCAATGGTAAAATGGGTAGTAAATAACAAATGACTGAACTGCTATTTAAATCCAGGTAGCTTAGCTGTATTTTTTTAATTCATTTGACATGCATCTCTCTGCCTCAGCTGTGTAGTTATGTAACTTAATTACTTCTTAGTTTGATTTGACGGCCTTATTCTATTAGATAAGATGTGTTAATTACTCTAATGGCAATATGTGGTAATAATGGCTCAGTGTTACATTAATAATTTCAAGATCATGAATAATATGCAACACCTCTGTGTCTGAGCCATTATTAATTTGTTTCACCAGTGCTGAAGTGTTTAAAATTCAGTTTAAAGCATGTCTTCTGAGGAAAAAGAATAATACCTGTATTGAAAAGCCTTCTCTTTGTTCTGCTCTTAACTCTATCCTTACTGTTACAATTAGCTGTGTATTGTACACAATGAGTGAGGTAAAAATGCAGTTTTGTTTTATTTTTTTAAAATACAGGTAAATCAAAACAAAGTCTTTGCAGATAAAGAAAGGGAAAGAGTAGAAGCAATATAAATTTTGTGTAGTCATATCACTTATAATGAAGCTCAAGGGTTAGTGATGATTTTATAAACAGAATAGTTTAATGACTCAAGTGTCTGAGTAAGTCATATTTTCTCACCTAAAAAAATGTGTCCTGCTCTTCATTTACATGGTTAAGCAGTGGGTACCTCTGACAGAACAGAAGAGGAGTGGACCTGTTCTGTCGACCTATCCACCACCCATTAATCTATGTAGAAACCGCCTTCAGTGTCCATAGTTTGCAGACAGTCTAGGTGTGACCAATCAGCATATTCCATTCTCCTGTGACATAAGAATAGCATATAATGTAAGTTGACTTAAGCCAAGCTAATTGCAGGAATTTATAGAAAATTTGGGAAATATATGTACTAAGAATTTGGGCATAAATTTGGAGTGACTGCACTTATTTTACTACCATGAAAGGTATGTCTAAATCGCAAAAGAAATTAGGACTGACAAAATGGGTGTGTGAAACTAACTCCTGATGACAAAACTTAAGTCCCTATATGTAGGCATACCTACAGTTCAAATACCATTGGTTTTTACCACATAAAATTGAAATGTTATACATATTTTGATTTTGATTTTTTGCTCAAGGCATTATGAGTAGAGCTTCTATCACTTGCAGCAATAACAAAAAATGCCTTAAAAATATTAAAACCTTCTGAACTCATAAGCTTCCCAAGATGGGACTGGGTTTGGATGGAGTCTTGCATTCATTCTCCCAAGTTTCCATTGTGAGCAGTGGAATACATTAGTAGGTGGCTTGGGTTAAAGGTACGATGACCATATCATATAGCACACAAACTGGAACACTTCCCCTCTCATCCTTTGATTGTGTAGAATTTTAAATCTATACAAAAGTAAACAGGATAGTTTATTAAACTCCTATGAACCCATTGTCACTGTCCAATAACCACTCATTGGTCAACCCTGCTTTATCCACATTCCAGCAACTCTTTTCTAACCCCAATATTGTTTTGAAATGAATCTCACATATCATTTTTTTGGATAACATTGGAGAGGAAAAGGAGTGCCTAACTAAGCAGATGCACAGACTGTTGTAGAGATAATGAGACTGATAATATGGAATACATAGAAAATAAATGGTTTCAAATCCATAATCTAAGTACTATGCTCTAACCAACTGAGGTGATGGATGAACCAGGGTGCTAAAAAGCTTTGAGAACTTTTTCTTTTCTATTAACCTTCTCTGGTTATATACAAGCTTTATTGAATACTTCGTTAAGCTGGGTCCTCCAAGAAACAGATGTTGAAAACAGACAAAACATGAGTTATGGAAATATGGGAAAACAATTAGACTAAAATGTAAGTGTGACCCTCAGGGAAAGAGGAAGGAGGAAATAGTGGGTGGAAATGTTCTAGGTATTGTAGAGCTTTCAGGTGGTCCTTGAGTCAAAATCAGGAGTGAGAAGAGTCCTGTGTCTCCTGGGGTTCAGCCTGCCCTTGGAATCAAAGGCTGCCCTTTGTCCTGGGCCTCAAGCAGTTCATGGAAACGGTGGCCTCGTCCTACAAATATATTGCAGAGTGTAGCAGCCAAGGTCCTTGGTCAGTTCTGCTCCCTGTAGTGGGAGTGATTTTCACAGCCACCACACTTACCAAGACTTTTCTTATAAATACTACCAATGTGTTTGTTGCCCAGTGATTAAAAGCATGGACTTGAGGATTACAGCAGCCCTGTAATCTTTGCCTTATGGCTTAGCTGTGTGACTAAACAAATCACTTAATTTCAAGATGCCTTAAACATGAACTGGGGATAACAGTAGCTCTGCATAGTTGTCAAAATTAAATGAGATGAACTAAGGTAGTGCTTAGCAGAGGGCTGGTCTCTATCAAATGCTTAACCATGGGTTGTAATGTTGAGGGTGGTCATCATGATAATGACAGACATGAAGATTTTGTGAAAATGCTAACTCATAGACCTTTAGCCACAGGTCCATATTTAAAGACAATGTCTAAACAATAGATCAGAAATGACTAATTTTATATCACTAAAAAACTTTGGCACAGCCTAAAGAGTTTGGAACCACAAAGCTACCCTTCTCTGCCTACTCCTTTCCTCTCAGCATCCCCTCTGTCTGGATTGTCACCCCACTTCAGTTGGTTGTTTTATACTCCTCCTTCTGGTTTCAGATTGAGAATAAATTAACCAGATGATACCTCCCGGATTCCACAGTCTAGTAAAGGGTTTTTTTAAAAGTATATACTCCAATCATGAATTAAAGTCTACTATTTAACAGAGACGTGATCTCTGTTCATTAAAATTTGTATCTCCACACTCTATTAGTATACAATAATAAAAACTAATAAGAAGGAAGATTAACAGATAGTAATATATTATAATTGAAACCATGGACATCATCAATGAAAACCAGGAGCAGCTTAGATAACACTCACATACTCTCCCCACAGGTATCACCTCCACATGGGCAGAGACTGTGTCACTCTGTTCACTGATGTAGCATGAGCACTTAGCCCAGGGCTGACACAGTTGGCACTCAGTAAATATTTTGGCACATTGACAGCACAGCATTCTACTTTAAAATTGTGGCAATTTCAAGCACAGAAAAACAAATATTCCATGTTCTTACTTATATGTGGAAGCTGAAAAAAATGGTTTTCTAGCATTAGAGGATAGAATCGTGGTCACTAGAGACAGGGAGGCTAGGGGGAGAGGGGAACAGAGGGAGGCTGGATAACAAGTACCAAAATAAGTTAGTTAGGAGGATCAGGTTCTAACGTCCTGTCACAGGCAGAGTGACTGTAGTTCACTACAATTTATCATATATTTTAAAAAGTGCTAAAAGAGAGAAGTTTGAAGCTTCCCAGTACAAAGAAATGATAAATGTTTAAAGAGCAAAAATTGCTAATTATCCTTATTTGATCATTACCTGTTGTGTATATGAATTGAATTGTCACACTATCCACCATAGATGTGTACAACTATTATATATTAATTTAAAAAGTACAAAGAAAATTATGGAAATTCCATATCTCCACACAAACATGAGCACAAGAGCTTTGTAATTTGCAATATGTTTCAGCCCCAGCTTCTAAATGATAATAATAGGTTAATTTATAATTATTAATATATTGTTTTATTAAATCCTAATTATTTCCTATGTTACTCATAAGCAATCCTTAATTATAAAAAAAAATTAAAGCACTGGGAAGAATGTGGATTTGCTGATGAACTGAAGAGATAATTTATACTTTTGGAGTACCTTGAGGACTTTACTGGGACACCGTTTTGAGAATCACTGCTCAAAGCTATCAGCTAGGTAAGCCTAGAATCACCCATAAAATTGATGATCATTTCTGATAATCAGTGCTAAAAGCAAGACCCTTTCTACTACTTCTTTTTTTCAGGCTGGGGTTTGGGCAGAGTAGTTGCTTGCTTATTTCTTACATTGTGATTGCTTCTTTGGTTTCTGAGCCTGTGTTTTCTTGGTTTCTTCTTTGAACTTTGTACACTGCCATCTTGCTTAATTATTTTTTTAAAAAGTAACTTAAAATCTCTTTATTAGACCTTCCATGTCTTCCTGATGACTGCTGTCAACAGAGCCTGAGCATGTCTGCATTTTGCCTACATTTTTTTTTGGGGGGGGGGTTCCAAGAATTGAATCCAGGGCCTAATGCAGGTGCCAGCTCCTTACTCTCTGTACCAGTTGGCTTTATTTTCTTCTTGATATACCAGGCATAGAGTTTAGAACAATAACTGTCCCATACTTGGTGAACTGTTCCACACTTTGTCCCCCAGTGCGATGGATAACTTTAACTGACATTTGTTCTTTTACTAAGCTACAGTGCTCCAGTCCTCCCTTTAAGTGATCAGTAGAACCAGTAGTGATTGTTACTCTCTTCATTTTGAGGGAGCTGCTTCACTAATGCTTTGCCATAGTGTCTTTACCTAGTGTCATGTGAAAGGACTCACTTGTGTTGAAATAAAAGCAGCTTGATTTGGAGTTCAGAGTACTGTGTTAATGTTCTAATTTGCTTCTTAATATTAGTGATACGCAAGGTCTATGTGACTTTTCTTTTTCACCTGCTTCCAGAGTTCTTTCCATTGGTTGATGTTTGGTAATAGGTTAGGAGACATGGTTACAAGAAACATACTATCTCTTCTACCAACTGCCTTCTTCTATCTTCTGCATTTTTACACTCTAGCCAAGTGTTTCTGGGCAGCCTGAGAGTCAATGTGTGTGTTTAATTCTTAGCTCTGAAGCAATCCAGTGATTCCATTTATTAGCAATTACTAGTCAAATGGACTCTTAAAAAACTCATGAAAAAGAATTTTTTATAAGGACTGTTTTTCTGTGCTACCTGTGGTTAAAATGATACAGTTTTATAGACCATACCTCTACCCTCTGATTATTTGAAAAAAAAAAATGCATTCACTCTTCCTTCCACCCCCTTCCATCTCAATAGTTCAAGCCACTATTATCTCCTATCAGATGGCTCTGATGGACTCCTCCGCAGCCTCTCTGGCTCTAAGACAACATCCATCTATCTAGCAGGAGATCTGATCATGTCACAATGATCTGGGACCTTCGACAGGATTAAAAGGTCCCCTGGGCTCTCTGTTAGCATCTGGCGACCCTCCCACCCATGCTTTTTACCTGTTCTTCCCTCTCCATCTTGGATTCTATGTTCAACCTACAATAATTATACACACTGTGTTCTCCCATTTCTGGGTCTCTGAGCAAACTGTTCTCTTTGTTAACAATGTTCCTTTTTATCATTCTCACTTCTCCTCCTTTCAGCCTAGTGATTTATTACTTTTTCAAGTTTCAGCTTAGACATGACAGCCATGAACTTAGAAGCTATGCCTCGTTCATGGCCAAATCTCCAGAGTTCAGCACGGTGCTTGGCACACAGTAGGCAGGCAGTAAACATTTGTTCGGTTAATAAAAGGTTTCACGTAGGGGCTATTTTCATGTGTATTCCACTTCATTTTTATAAAGAACCTTATTAGAAGGGGATTGATAGTTATTGATGATAGATTCCCCATCAAAGATGCTTGTAATATAGTTATTTTAATGATGTGGTAAAATATCTTGTCCTATCGCCCATGAAGGAAATTATATTTTATAAAATATTTTGCAGTTTTTAAAAGGAAAACATCAAAATGATACAAATCTGTGACATTTTTTCCCCATCTGTTACCATGGCGTCCTCCCTTGCATGACACCCTCTCTAAGATGGATGCCTAAGTCCATGACAATGAAGTCTATGAAGCAATTGACTTTGAGAAAATAACAGTAAATATAGATTATCAATGTGATCAGAGATGATGAATGTCAGAGACTAGCAGAGCAGTAGAAAATAATTATTTGATAGAGGAACAAACACATCTATCTGTAGTGTGTCTTTTTAAATGCTTATAGAATTTTTCATCAAGTATGCTAGTTTGTGATGAGTTAAACTATTTCCATCTAGTTTATTAAATTCCACTCAATATGTGCAACTCAAAGCATTAAAATTGAAATGGAAACAGTTATATGTCATAGAAGAAAGTGGACCTTATTATGAATCATGTCTCTTAGTTTCAGTGCCACCTGCCAGTAACTTCCTGACTTAAGATAACTAACTGCAAGATGTTTTTGTAGAGACTCCTGAGCCATACTTTAACCACTTGTTTTGAAAGTAAGTTTGGATTCACTCAGGGAAGGAAAAAATACAATTCTCTTTAGGTGCCTCCAAGGTTTAATTCTTTGCCCTTTGGGGAATGAATTATCCCAGGAAAGCATTTCAGAAAATAAGACTAAACATTTTGAAAAACCTTAATTTTAATATATAGAACTCTACAAAAAGATATTTAGTCACTATAATTTACAGCTTTTCTGTCCTCAGAATATAATGTTTTGGTCAGCATTCAACATAATCAAAAGTGCTTAGTGTGTGGTTAAATTCAGTATTATTGAAAACTTCTGAGAAGAATTTGAGAAAGTTTGGGAGTTTTGAGGAAAACTGAACATTTAATAGAGGGTATTAAACCATCCATTTTGGGCTTATTGTGGAAGCAAAATATTTATAGCAGGAAACTGTAGTGGCAGTTTTGGCAACAATAAGGGTTTTGCCTCTAAGTCCATGCATTACCATGTAGTGTTTTCTTAGACAGAAGTACATGCTTCTTTCTATAGCTGCATAACATCAGAGACCTGTACCTAAAAGATATGTTCTAGTGATTCATGGAACTGGGAAATTACTTGTTTTGAATTAAGGGCACATTCTTCATCTGAGTGACATATACCTACTAATTAGAAGATTCAGTAGTTCCTCAAGGATCTATCCTCTAAAAAACTTTGTGCCTCTCCTTCTGTTCCTTTAGGTAGAACACTGTTTTCCTTTCCACTGTTCCACTTTTCTTTTTTTTTAATTAAGAAATTCATTTGTTGAACAATCAAACACGATTCTAATGAAAAAATGTAATATATATATATATATTTATATATAAATTCTGAAAATTATATTTACCCCCAAGAGCCCCCTCAATTACCCACCCTTATCCCTCCCACCTTCACAGTACATCTCTACAAATGCCTTAGGTTGTATGTCATTACACCTTATCCAGATTTAAAACATGAGAATTGACCTCCTTTCTCAATGGCCAGGGTCTAGCTCCAGCCTCCACAGATGAGCGAAGACATTCAACCATTGGTTCTCTGGATTATGCTTATTTCACTTAGCATAATTTCTTCCATAGCCATCCATTTACCTTCAAAGGCTGCAATATTGTTGTTTCTAATTGCTGAGTAAAACTCCATGGTATATATGTACCACAGTTTTTGGATCCATTCATCCAGTGAAGGACATCTGGGTTGTTTCCATAATTTAGCTATTGTAAATTGAGCTGCTACGAACATGGATTTCACTGTGTCATTGTAATGTGCTGATTTTAAATCCCCTGGAAAAATACCCAGGAGAGGAATAGCAGGATCATGTGGTGGGTTCATCCTAGTTTTTTGAGGATTCTCCACACTGTTTTCCAGAGGGTCTGTACCAGTCTGCAGTTCCACCAACAGTGTGTTAGTATGCCTATCTCTCTGCAACCCCTCCAGCATCTATTATTATTTTTTTCTTCATTTTTGCCAATCTGACTGGTGTGAGGTGATATATTAATGTAGTTTTTATTTACATTTCTCTGATTACTAGTGATTTAGAGTACTTTTTCATGTATTCATTGGCTTGATCAATGTTCTCTGTTGAGAAGTTTCTATTTAGCTCTTTGGCCCATTTATTGATTGGGTTGTTTGTGTTTTTGTAGTTGAGATTTTTGAGGATTTTGTAGATTCTGGATATGAGGCCCCTGTCAGAGGAATCACAGCCCATGATTCTCTCCAATTTTGTAGGAAACTTCTTCACTCTTTTGATTATTTCCTTGGCAGTGCAAAAGCATTTTAGCTTTATGGCACCCCAATCACTAATTTTTGACTTCACTTCCTTCACTTTAGGAGACATGTTGAGAAAGTCTTTGCCTACTCCCATGCTGAAGGGTTGGACCTAATTTGTCTTCCATCAATTTCAAGGTAGCTTATTTAATTCCTAGCTCTTTGATCCATTTTGATTTGATTCTCATGCAAGGAGACAGATATTGTTCTAATTTCAACTTTCTGCAAGTGGCTGTCCAGTTTGTCCAGCACCATTTGTTGAAGAGGCTGTCTCTCCTCCATGTAATATTTTGTTCCCCTTTGTCAAAAATCAGATGTTTAAAGATTGTGGGTTTGTTTCAGGGTCTTCTATTCTATTCCATTGGTCTTCCTTCCTATCTTGATACCAGTACCATGCTGTCTTTGTTACTACACCTCTATAGTGTAGTTTTAGATCTGGTATGGCAAAACCACCTGATTCATCTTTCTTGCTTAGTAATGTTTTGGCAATTCTAGGTTTCTTATTGTTCCAAATAAATTTGAGAATTGCTTTTTCTATGTCTGTAAAGAATGGCATTGGTATCTTAATAGGGATTGCATTAAGTCTATATAGAGCTTTTGGTAGAATGGCCATTTTTATTATATTAATTCTGCCTAAGCAAGAGCATGAAACATCTTTCCATTTTCTTAGGTCATCTTGGATTTCATTCTTCAATGACCGATAATTTTCGTTGAAGAGATCTTTGATTTCCCTTGTAAGGTTAATTCCCAAATATTTTATTCTTTTCAAAGATATTGTGAATGGCACAGATTTCCTGATTTCTTCAGCTTTCCTGACCTTCTTTCTCTTTCACATTAGAATTTACAGACCTTTCTTTATGTTGCCTTGGCATCCAATATAGAGCTAAGTATGCTTACCACATGGTGTATTTAAATAATTCATTTTATTTGGTGTTTCATATACATACCTGAATCCTTGTTCTTACAGATAATTACTGTTAACAGTTTCTTCTTATAAAGCAGAAATTTTGCATATTGTCAGTGTACATCTGCCTGAATGCAAACATGGACTTACAAAATCACATACAAAAGGATCAAAGTTTTGATAATCTTTTCATCATACTTCATGTTGGATATATTTTTTATTAATACATATAGGCCTGTGTCATTTTTTAAAAGAACTAATCATTCCATTTTATGGATGCTTTATATTTATAACCATTCAGTTTCCTAATTATGAATATTTTGATTGTTTGTAACTTTCTGTTTTCATGGACACTGTTATGATGAATCCCTGTGAACTTCTGCACATACAACTTCTGTATACATCCTTAATAGTGGGATTTCAGGGTCTGAGGGCATACGCTTATTTAACATTAGTAGCTTAACTCTATAAAGAAGTTGTATCATTTAGTCTGCTAACAACAGCACCAAACTGTATATAAATAATTGGTTTATTTTGCTCTCTCTTCCACCTAGTGGGTGAGAGAATTGGGTACAGAGTAGTGCTTTTTATTTCTTGATCCCTGCTGCCACAAACACAGTGATCAATAAATATTTGCAGATTGAAGAAATGGAGAATGAAAAGTTCTTGTTTTAACTTATATTATACCATCAGAGTTCTGTCAGAGGCAATATTAAAGTCACACATTAATATGACACCCAGACAAATTTGATAATTCATGGGAAGGTGTGTCTCTGGCTGTAAATTCACCAGACAATTACATACCATCTTCTCATTAATCCTATTTAGAAGCCCAGAAAGAGGAAGTAGAGATATTTCCAGAGTTAATCTATATCTCCTTTCTTTCAGAGTGGGCAGTCTCCTGGGGCTTGCAGATGCTCTGCTTATAACCTGAGTGTGGGAAGGGGCAGGAAAGGAGGGATAAATATTCTCTTCTTTGCCCCAGACAAGAAGTGTGTACCCCTGCTGGGTTGAGTCCTGAAATAGTAATTTCATTCTGTCATTTTTCAGTGGGCATTATATCACCCACCCTCATGAAAACTGACTGTGGCTCCAAGGGCCTAATGGGTAGCCTTTCGTACTCCAGCCTGTCCATCATTGGGCCTCATGCATTTGTCCTCCCATCTACTGACAAGTGGAGACCTACCGTGGGCTGACTTGCTTTGTGGAATCATTCTACCTTGTTGCATTGTGAAAAGAATCCTCCTCTTCCTGAGTCTCATTGCTGAAAGATTCTTTGCTGTAGCACTTGTTATATAATCAGTATTTAGTTTCTTGCTGTCTGATTACAACCTATCTTATTTTTTTTTTTAAAGAGAGAGGGACAGTGAGAGAGACAGAGAAAGAGAGAAACAACTTTATTTAGTTTTTCACATGGCCTTAGTTGCTCCAACACTTAGTTGTGTACGTGGTGCTGGGGTTTGAACCCGGGTCCTCGTGCTTGCCAGGCAAGCGCAGAAACCGCTGAGCCACCGCTCCAGCCCCACAACCTATCTTATTTATTTTATATTGGTTACTGTAGTGATTTTTAATCTTTACCTGATTTTTTAGTGAATGAACTGTAAATATGCCACCCATCTGCACTCCAGCCTGAAAACTCAGAGTAGTTTAAGTTTTAAAAACTTCCAGTGCTTTTCAGGGCACATTTATTTGAAATATTATTTGCATCCCACAATGCTGACACTTCTGGTGGAGACAAGGTGAATCTTCGAGGTATTTACTTTCTCCTGCTCACTGGCCTGATGCCTGTTTGGCTGATCAGCTCTGACTGGCCCAGTGCAGGTATAGGGCATGTCCTAGATTACCCAGTGACTTTGAACTTTAATTTTTATTAGCTAGGTTCACTCTAAGAGCACCTCAGTGCTCCTGTAATCTTTAGGATGCTCCTTCTGTGATAGGATTTATGGCCCCATGGCTGGAAAAGCATAAAGATGAGATGGTACCCCTGAGAGGTTTGTCTCTTTAGGTTAGTGTTAATGCAGAAGCCTCATTTACCCACTAGATCCCAGGACCATAAAAAGATAATCCACAGCACAGTGCTGAAAGATGGCTCTTTTCCGGAGCCATCACTGCATCTAAAACTAACACTGCAATCAATGACAACATTTTATTGGCCCTCTTGGGTTTTACTACAGAAAATCACAAAGCTCTATTTTGTACCAAAACAGCAACAGATTTTGTTGGTGGCCTTGAATCAATCTGTTAAATATATTTGAAAGAATGTGAATATTAGTGAAGTTGGATAAGAATTTTCAGGAGATGCCAAGAAATAAGTTTCTACAAATAAACAATCAATCTGTGAGTATTCACACAGGTCTTACAAGTTTGCAAAATACTTTTGCATATTTCATATGTTCAATCCCCCATCCTTAGGAAGAACTTGTGGCAGATGTGATTGTAATCATCCCATTTCAGACATGAGTGTATGTTGAAGTTCAGAGGTATTGAGTCCTGGGAGGTTGGGGTTCTCATGGATGGATTTGGTGTCTCTTGTGTGTGTGTGTGTTACATTTTGTAACTTCAGAAATGTACAGGAAAGCTACACAGGCTTCAACTCTAAATCTGCGAAATCTACAGAAATAAAATGAATATCAGGAGTACAAACTAAAGTCACTATTTGTGGCTGTTTAGCTTATTGGAATAATATGAAAAATCCGCATGGATATTTCAGTTATTTAAAACAAGTCACTTACGACCTTATTTGCTGGGTTTATAAAAATGATCTGACCCTTGCAGTATTACTCATCCATTCCTTCATTTATTCCCTTAAAATTTGTCAAGTGTTTTCTATACACCAGGCATAGCATTACAGAAGATGAATAACACATAACCCCCGGTTTTAAGAGCCATAATAAAATAATTAAATAACATGACTGATGCTAGTTTGTGATAATCACTTTGGATATATCATAGCACTTATTTCCAACAGCCCCCTTTGATACAGGTTCTCTCATTACTCGTATTTTCCAGATAAGGTTGTTGAAGCATCCAAGGTCAAACTGATAAAATGACAGACATGAACTGCACTCAAGATCTGGTGTGATTCCCAAAGTCCTCATGTTTTCCCTTCTCTGTAACTCTTCTTCCCAGGCTCCACTCCCTGAATCCTGGCCTGAGGTCCACAGACACAGAAACAAACAACTTTGCAACATAATAGGGGACTTTAATAACAAAAGAATCAATGAAGTATCCTAAGAACCCAAAGCTAGGGAAATGAGACATGACTCCCTGGAAAGAATTAAACTTGGTTTCATAAAATAACCACAGAATTTTATTGACAAAGGAAAAAAGTCATTTTTGGAAGAAAGGAGAACATGGGCAAAAGCATGAAGCGCATCTGAGAATTTCTGGGATGTACGGAAAGTGTTCATTGAACACCAACAGCTTATTGGGTTCTCACTGAGTGTGTGGTATTGTAATCAGTTGCGTGCAGCTCTGATGGTGGAGTCGGCATGTTCCTGCAATCGCTTTTGCTTCAAGCTAGAAAGAGCTCCTCAAACTTTTGCTGTAATCGGACCTCAGAGCATAGCACTGTCACTGGATTGGTGGTTTCAGTATCCCAGTAAGCATAGTAGCATCCTGAGCTTATGAATTTCAGTGCATTAGTTTTAGGTTTTATCAGCTCTCTATAATGTGACGATTGTTTAAACATTCAAGAAAGACTATAAGTCATCATCTGATCCACACGGGAGACAAGTAGCCTTGGTTGAAAAGCAGGGAGTATAATAATTACCCAGGAACAGGAAGAGTGAGAGTTGTCGACTGCCAAACAATGCATTACCCTGGAAATGAAGCATAGTTATGGGAGGGGCATGGAGAATCTGTCCATTCATCTTCAGATTTAAAGACTTTGAGGTCTTTTAATTGAAGGTGCAATATTACTGTCACTTATCAATATTGGTATCATATCATTAAGGGTCTGAGACAATCCTAACGGCATCCTTGGAGTGCTGTTACCTAAGAAAGTCCCAGAGTTTACTGGGAGAAAAAAAGAGGATTACACTGAATGTAATTATCCAGAAACTACTTTGCTGTAGTTGAGTTTTACTATTATTTCCAAACTGGAATTTTCCATCCAGAAAGCTCGTTGGTGCCATTTAGGGCCAAAAAATAATTTCTGCACTTAGCATCTGTGACCTTCTAATCACTAAGGTTATAAGAATATGCTAAGAATTCTTAGAGGAAGCTAAAAAAATGTGGAAGGTGTTAGGCTGGCTGGGGGCAGGGCTTCGGACAAGCCACATGACCAAACATGGCCGACTGGCTATGGCGACAGGCTGGGGGTGTGGCTTCAGATACCTGGCAACTTCATGACTTGGCTTAAGGCAGGGCAAAGGGCAGATTGCCGGTGAAAATAATAGCCAATCATGATGCTGGCAGACAAAGCTCCAATGGATTGATGGGCCCACAGGCCAATCTCAGAGACCAGCCCCATCATCAACTCCTCCCATTCAACCAATAAAACCCGCTGCTTGGCGGAGGTCCACGCCATTTTTCCCTGCCTTTCCTCCTACACGCCACTTCCCTTCTCCCCGTCATTTCCCCTGCTTGCTATGGCGGCCGAGAGACGCATTTTCCATTAAAGGGTTTTGCTCAGCCGTTCCTAAGTCTGGCTACTTCTTTGAGCACCCGAGCCTGGATTTATACGCGTGGTTTCTGACTTTACATCAGAGCTTTGGGTAAAAGAGAGCAGATAAACACACAGACTTTCTTCCCCTCCCCTCTGGTCTTTGTTAAGTATCTCTCATACAACATAGAGGAATACAATGTCACAAAACAGCAAAAACAAAGGGAATAGACCGGAAGATGTTCTTGTGTGATACATGTCAACATCTTGGAAATTAGCAAGTGGGTACACAAGTAATAACTGACGAAGCAGAGAAGAGGTACCAAACCCAAGCGGAGAGGCAATGAAAAGGTGAGATTGAGTCTGTGGCCAGCTCAAGGGGCCTGGAGATTCCAGGTTGCTGGCAAGCTGGAGGGGAACAGGCTGAAATGGAGGCACCTTTTGAAAACCTGTGTAAGATGTGGTTAGGCTACCCAGGGAATCGCCTACCTGTGTAGCCAAGAAATTCACCGTTTCCACCTGGTGGGAGTAAGGAGGATTTTCTTCAGATTACTCAACCTGAGAGAAATCAAGCAGCACAGCAGAGGGCAGTTGAGATACTATACTAAAAGTAGATTAAGTTAAAATCTATACATTGACTTCACAAAACTCTCAACTTTTGTCTGTTGTCTTTTCCCCAGAACTGTTGACAGTTCAGCCAGAAACTGGAGGATTCCTCTTTAGATAAACTAGTCAGTTTAATGAGGGAAGGGGAAGCCACTAAAGATACTGACCCTTGGCTTCTCCCAAAGGATTAGCCACATCACTACTTGATCATACTGTTGTAAAACCCATCAGTAAATACGCTATAATGCTATTTGGCCCTTTATGCCTAAACAACATTTTTTTAAAAAAGTAATTGTTCTGCGTATTGTTTAGAGGTACTTTAGAACTCTAAGGTGAGATATTGAAGAATATTTCTGTAATCTATAGTGTTAGAATCACTGAACATTTTGTGCAGAAAGAGCTTTACATGGAGTTCTCCATCCAAATGCTTTTGAAAAGTAATATGCATTTGTTCCCTTAATATGGCTTTTCTTGTTTTTGACTCTTGGCTCCTGGAGTATCAATTGTGTATTGCCACAACAATGCTATAGAAGAAACCACCCAAGGTCTCAATGGCTTAGAACAACAAGCCTTTCTTTAGCTTAAGAGTGCTGGCTGGTGAGATGGTTATTCTGGTGCTGGCTGGGTCCCTGGGCTCAGGCATCTGTGGGCAGCTTCAGGTGCACCCAGCTGCTGTGTGAAACCTGCCTGTGCTCTACCATGAGGCTCTCTGTGTGTTTGGAGGATGATAAGATGTTGACTGGTCTGAAATTGTCCACACTTGCAAAATTGGAGGCAGTCTATTTCTCCTGCATGTATCTCGTTTCCCATCACTGTAGTCTGGGCATGTTTGTGATGAAAGGAGACGAAGCAAAGTGAAAGCATGTCTTAATGCATAAGTGATTTCCATGCCTCTCTTTATATTTCTCATGTCCCAGTGGCCAAAGCATGTCACAGGTTAAGTCTAGAATGGAGGGTAGGTGAAGAGAACAGGGTTCATTGATGTTTTCCATCTACCACTGCTGGGTCAATGTTATTTCCTCCTCTTGTGTCTGGACCTCACACTGAAATCTAGGGAATGTAGATCTTCCCTCCCCCACCCAACAATTTACCTTTGGCTGAAAGAACCCTATATACTTGTTATCATTTATTAAAATGTATAATGCAGCTTGAAAACAGAATATATGTACTTTAGAAAGACACTGACATAAAAAAGAAATCCCTAAAATGTTGGAGAGAACCAGTTTTTACAGAAGATTCCCTGTTCTTTGAAATGTGGTTATGAAGGGTTCACCAACATGGAACCAAATTCACAAATCCCCATTTGGAATTGAAGTGATGGAGTCACTTTGGCACTCCTCTGATCCACATACAGGGTGGTGTACTGGTGGAACAGACATCTCAATACTTGATTTCAGAGTTCAAGTTGGGTGATCTTGACAAATCATTTGACTTCCGCTTCCTTTCTTGAAAATGCATGATGATTAGTCTGTTTAAAGAAAACCTATCTCATTTACTTAGTGACTGAGTAAGGCAAATGGGTAGTGGTACTAACATAAATATATAAAACTCTAGGCCAATTAAAAAGATTCTATTATTTCATCATTATGGCAAAGAGTCACCCCCATAATAGCAATACCAAAAACAGCAATTGCTTTCATTTGCTGGGTGTATCCTTTGTGCCAGACTCTTCACTTCCATAATTTTATTTACTCTTCATGGCAGTGATACGAAAGTTAGCATTTTCTCTGTTTTGCAGAAACTGTGCTTTAGAAAGGACAATTTACCCAATTTTACACGGTAATAAAAGGAGTTGATGAAAAGAATCCAGCAGTCAGATTCCAGAGCCTGTTTTCTTAACTACTCTTCTTATACAGTTTATTGTGGCATTCCTTTGCCATTGTGAGCCTTCTGCACTCTTCAGGGGATTCATCCTCACAACTAATTGCCATAGTGTAGCAGGTTCCATTAAATAGAACCCATGTGACTATCACTAATCATTATTAAACACCGGCTATGTTCAGCAAATTGCTCAAAGTGAGAGAGTAAGAATAAGATAGAAAAAGATGACTTACAATAATGTGGGTCATTTCAAAAACAAAGTAAATAACTTAGAGCCAGGATGGGTGGAGGGCAGGGAATGGGTGGGATTGGGAGGAGATGGAAGGACTATGTGTATGAAAATAACTTTTATTTCTTGGTTCAAAAATTATATATTAAAAGTCTACTATGAGGACCATGCAGCTTCTAGAGAAATGAGTAAGGCAGTACTTTCTTTGCCCTAAAGAAGCTCAGGTTCTACTGAAATACACACATGTATGTGCATGCACACACATGTGCATGCACACACACACACACACACACACACACACACACACACACTCCATAATGCAGCATGACACCATACTCTAATAAAACTGACTTTGTTTTCGGTGCAGGAGTTGAAGATAGGGACTAATTCCAGGGATGGAACTGAGTAATGAAGATTGAAGAGGGGACCCTCAGAAAGAGAAACTAATGAATAAACAGAAAAATAGGAGAGACTATTTTGTGAATGCAAAGCGCCAAGAGATGAGCCAGCCATGGCAGGTGCAAGATGGAGTTGGATGATGAAGCACAGGAGAAGAACATCAAGAGGCAAGCAGGGTCTTGCTTGGCCAGATCATCCAGGGTCATGCTGACAAAATGGAAATAGAGCTTACAAAACGAGAACTGTCAATTTTAAAATCCTGAAAATTCATCAGCATATAAATGGTAAAATGTTTCAGTTCCTTGTTGGTCAGGGTTAGCCCAGGATTTAATAGGACTAGTGGAGGCAGAGTGGTG